>RJWJ010004279.1:5710-77383 GCA_004363605.1 Indri indri
GTTCGAGACCAGCCTGAGCAAGAGCGAGACCCCATCTCTACCAAAAATAGAAAGAAAATTAATTGGACAGCTAAAAATACATATATAGAAAAAATCAGCCGGGCATGGTGGCGCATGCCTGTGGTCCCAGCTACTCAGGAGGCTGAGGCAGTGGGATTGCTCGAGCCCAGGAGTTTGAGGTTGCTGTGAGCTGGGCTGATGCCACGGCACTCGCCCGGGCAAGAGAGTGAGACTCTGTCTCAAAAAAAAAAAAAAAAAAAAAAAAAAGCTGTACCCAATGCATCAAAAATGGTTTTACCCCCATTCTCCCTGTCCATCCCACCTGGGCAATATAAAAGTATATTAAAACTTAAAATGTAGGCTGGGCGCGGTGGCTCATGCCTGTAATCTTAGCACTCTGGGAGGCCGAGGCGGGGGGATCGTTTGAGCTCAGGAGTTCGAGACCAGCCTGAGCAAGAGCGAGACCCCGCCTCTACTAAAATTAGAAAGAAATTAATCGGCCAACTAAAAATATATAGAAAAAAGTAGCCGGGCACGGTGGCACACGCCTGCAGTCCCAGCTACTCGGGAGGCTGAGGCAGAAGGATCACTTGAGCCCAGGAGTTTGAGGTTGCTGTGAGCTAGGCTGACGCCACGGCACTCTAGCCCAGGCAACAGAGTGAGACTCTGTCTCAAAAAGAAAAAAAAACTTAAAATGTATTAAAACTTAACACATTTTAAGAATGTATAAGAATTTTTTAAATGTATTATTTGGAAATAATTTCAAACTTACAAAAAGTTACAAAAATAGTACAAGAAACATCCATATATCCTTTTACTTGGATTTGCCTATTGTTAACAGTGTACTTATTTGTTTTATTCATTGTTATCTATCTCTAGCTCTAATATTTTTCCAGAATCATTTGAAGATATACATTATGGCCCTCTGCCTCTAAATATTCAGTGTGTGGCTCTGAAGAACAGGGATATTAATATCTCTTACATAAACATAATAATCAACTTCATAAATTTACACACCGATATGATACCTTCATCTAATCTACCAAACATATTCCAATTTTGTGATAATGTTCTTTATAGTATTTTCCCCCTGAAGTACTGGGCCATCCAGGCGTAAGTAAGGCATTTAACTGTCATGTCTCCTTAGCCTCCTTTAATCTGCAACATTTCCACAGCCTTAGTCTTTTATGACATTGGCATTTTTGAGAATGATAGCATGTCCCACACTTCTGCGTTTAGTAGAATATTCCTCACTTTTTGCCTTCTAATGTTTGTGATTAATTGAAGATGTGCCTCAGTCAGAACATGGCCAAGCCGATGCTGTGTCCAATATCCACATGCCTCTGTCACTTGCATGACCGCCTGGTCAAAGTGTTGCCCAATTTGTCCCCTGTATAATTATGCTTATTTTTCTTCTTCACTTGCAACTAGTAAACAGCCTATGGGAAGACATTTTAAGGTCATGCAAATGTCCTATTCCTCATCACAATTTCTATACAGAAATGCTTTGTACTATTTTTACAACTTTTTTGTAAGTCTAAAAAAATCAGAAAATAAATTTTTTTTAAAAAGTTTTGACATAAAAACAAAGAAACTTAAAACTGAGTTTCAATTCCACCATATTATAAAAATCTTCATAGTATGAAGGAAAATCAGACAAATAAATAAAAACCTGTGGTTTAGGCTTAAGATCATTCAGGATCAATATTTTTCTGTCTCACTTGCAATCACTGGAAGTAAATACTAAATGCCTTTTATTAAGACCTAGAAAATAATAACCCCATTAGCTTTTCACTTAAATGATTTTCCTTAATTAGGCACAATTTTAAAGTTAATGCTTCTACCTAAGAGTTCTTCTTTAGGAACAAAACACAGCAGTCCAAAAAGACTATCAACTAATGTGTGAATTACACTTTTACCATATGTATACTTCTGCGACTTAGCTGTGCCTTTGGACTATAGTACCAGCCAGAATTATTAATTTTTATTTTATTAATAAATGCAAAATGTCCCTACATGTTTAAAAGAGTAGAACAAAAAGGAATGAAAAGTTCTCTCATCACTTACTCTCTAAATCAGAAATAATGAGGTTGTCATGAAGTTTCACAGCTCGATGCTGTTCGACTTCATCTTCAAGTTCAAAGATGGTTTCTTTCATGTCACTCCTTTCTGTCTCTTTTTCTTCCAGCTCTGATCTTAATTTCTCTAATGTCATATTCAAATCTTCAATTTGTTTCTTAGCTTCTTCTTGGAAGGCTCGGTATTCATCTTCTACCTACATAAAATTAATGATGCAGATTTAGAAAAGTAAGAATTGTTCCAAGATTAAGCTCTAGAACTGAGGTACACACTGTTTCAAACAGAAGCTACGTGTGAGGTGCTATGCATGAACTAAAACAAGCTGTGTAATAACTGTTAAAAAGTATCAACAAGTACTCTATAATAATATAAGACTTCATGAAATATGCTTAAGTATAAACTGTTGCTCATCACTGACTAAAATTATATTGACATATCACTGATCTTAACCAGATTATTTATAAGAAAATTTCGCAAATTTTCCCTTCTCCAAAGTTTGGACTGAAAGCATATGCCTTTGATTAATGATTAACATGCTCTCCTACATAAATGATGTCTTATTTGTGACAACTGCACTATCAAATTGAAAATGGAAACATTAAAAAATGCTCAAATAGTGTCTTCGCAGAAGTATTCGTTTACAATGCCTCCTCAACATACATGCACCAAGAAATAACACACGTCTCCTAAACTCTATCTCTAAAAGTGATCACTAAAAAAATTAAAGTCTAGGCCGGGCGCGGTGGCTCACGCCTGTAATCCTAGCACTCTGGGAGGCCGAGGTGGGCGGATCGTTCTGAGCTCAGGAGTTCGAGACCAGCCTGAGCAAGAGCGAGACCCCATCTCTACCAAAAAAAATAGAAAGAAATTAATCGGACAGCTAAAAATATATATAGAAAAAATTAGCCGGGCATGGTGGCGCATGCCTGTAGTCCCAGCTACTCGGGAGGCTGCGACAGTAGGATTGCTTGAGCCCAGGACTTTGAGGTTGCTGTGAGCTAGGCTGACGCCACGGCACTCACCCCAGGCAAGACAGTGAGACTTTGTCTCAAAAAAAAAAAAAAAAAAAGTCTAAACTATTCAAATTTTGGCCAAAGATATACTGATATCTTTCTTTAAAAATCACTGCACTAAAAGAACAAATAAATAAAATGTGAGATAGAATTAATTAGATACCTCAGGGAAATAAACATTTCATCAGCAACCATGCAGGGCACAGATCCCCAGGCAGAGGGCCAGCAGTTCCAACTGAGCCCTCACTGCTACACTGTCGCATGTAAAACGAGGGGGTTGGGCCGATGAACTCTAAGGTCCCTGGTAGCAACAAATCATAGACCTCCAAGAAACAGGAGTCTTGATACTCCTAAATTACTTTTAACTCACAACAGAATTCTATTTGGAAAAAACTACAGCAGGGCCAGGCTCAGTGACTCACACCTGTAATCATAGCACTTTGGGAGGCCGAGGCAGCAGCATCATTTGTGGCCAGGAATTTGAAACCAGTGTGAGCAAGAGCAAGACCCTGCCTCTACAAAAAACAGAAAAATTTGCCAGATGTCACGGTGTGGGCACCTGTACTCCCAGCTACTTGGGAGGCTGAGGCAGGAGGATCACTTGAGCCTAGGACTTTGAGGTTGTAGTGAGCTATGATGATACCACTGCACTCTAGCCAGGGAGACAGAACAAGACTCTGTCACCAAAAAAAAACCTACAATGACAGCAGGATCAGAAGTGACAGGCACTGATGATTTATCAGGGAATATTGGCTCTCCATCTATCTTACACCAAAATACATCAGAGATGAGGATGTAAAATTACACAACCTGCTCCACAACCAGGGACAGATTCTGGTGTTAGTTGTAACTAAAGCCACATCCTCTCACAGGCAAGAAAACAGTAAAGAAATACAATTGAGTGAAACAGACATTATCATAAGAATGCTTTTCACTCTATTCCAATAAAAGAAAACCATATTCAAGCTTAAAAAATATCAGCTTTTTGGCCGGGCATGGTGGCTCACGCCTGTAATCCTAGCACTCTGGAAGGCTGAAATGGGAAGATCACTTGAGCTCAGGAGTTCAAGACCAACCTGAGAACGAGCGAGACCCCTTCTCTACCACAAAAACAGAAAAAAATCAGCCAGCCATCATGGCGTGCACCTGTAATCCCAGCTACTCGGGGATCGCTTGGGCCCAGGAGTTTGAGGTTGCAGTGAGCTATGATGATGCCACTGCACTCTACCTGGGGCAACAAAGCAAGACTCTGTCTCAAAAAAAAAAAAAAAAATCAGCTTTAAGAAATAACTAATAACACACCAAACAAGTGACCCTGGCTCTCAGTAAGTATGTTGTGCACAATGGCTGCCGAAGGCTGCTTCAGAATGTTTTAATCTACTTAAACAATACCTTAGCAATGGTGTCCTGCAATCGATTGGCATCATTTCGGGTGTGAGCCAGATCTTCCTGCAGGCTACTAGCCAAAGTCTCTGCTTTTTCTTTGTCCAGTCTAACACTCTCCAGGAGATCCTGAATATCAGATTTGTCTCCGGAGTTGTGGATAGAATACAACTCCGCCACTTTCTGCTTCTCGTTCTCCAGCTGGGCCTTCAGGCGGTTCATCTCTATCTGGTCACTGGCCACCGTGGCTTTGTACTCCTCCAGTGTGGCTGCCAAGGCTGCTTTCCCCTTCTGCTCAGACTCAATGATTCGCTCCATGTGGTGACTGCGTTCTTTGAGCGCCCCTATCATTTCTTGAGCTTCCTTGTTATCTTGTTCTGCCATTTTCAAAGTATTGCTTAAATGCTGCTGGACACCAAGAAGCTGTTCTCGTTCAAAACGGGCATTCTCAGCTAGGTCCATGTAGCGTTGTTCTAGCTCCATATAGCGTCCACTTTTTACATCTTCATCTATGACGTAAGAAATGTGATGCTCATCTAGAAGGGAGCGGAAGTACTCAATCTGTCGGCTAAAGTGTTCCAACTTATCGCTTTGCTGACACAAAGACTCCATGAGAATGACCTTCTCCTCTCCGAGCCTCTCGTTCTCGCTATTCAGCTCCTGAGTAATCTGCTGTAGGTCAGCTAGCTCTTGCAGAGTTGCCTGGAGTTCCTCACTCGTGCTGTGCTGGTTCTCCTCCATCTGGTGTATCCGCTCCGTCAAGCAAGCAACAGACACTTCACTCGCGTTCCCGCTGCTCCCCTTCCGGGAGCGCTCTATGCTGGGGATGCCTTCTGACTCTGAAGATGACGGTGCGTCCAGCGCGTCGTCGCTCGACGTGAGAGGCTGGTAAACCTCACTGCACTCGCTGTCTAGATTGTCCATAGAGTTACTGTGCTGATGGTCCATCAGCGTGTTTTCATCCTGACTCAAGAGATCCTCCACTGAGCCAGGGGCAGAGCCTTCCACTGAAGAAGTCAGAGTTCCTCCCCCATCACTCTGGTTACCAGGGGCGATTTCTGGGCTCAGGGACTGATAGCCAAACAGTTTTTCAGAGTTGTCTAACCTCTGCTCTAGGGAAAAGCCCAATGCATTCAACCTGTCTTTTAACATTCTGTTTTCATTTTTCAGCTGGTTGAGCTCTTCACGGATGGCAGTATTCTGCTCCTGCAGCTGCAACAAGGTGGACTCAACATCAGTGGGCTGGTGAACAATAACGGTTTCCTTCTCAGGCTTCTCGTCACCCTCGCAGTGACCCTCACTGATGCCCAGCTGCGCACGCATGTCTCGGAGTTCATTTCGCAAATGTAAAATTTCCACATCCTTGGTTTTTGCCAGTGTGAGAAGATCCTTCACCTTGGCTTCCAAAGCAGCCTTGTCACTGATCTGATTGTCCGATTTAGACTTGCTCATCCGAACATCACACTCCGCAGCAGTGCGACTGCGGGAACGTTTAGCCAATGCCACGTCATTAGCTCCCTGACCTGCAGAAGGCAGTTTTTTGCTCTGGTTTAGTCGGGTACGTTCACGTAATCGTTCTCTAGTAGAACTGGAGTCTTTATTACCTGCAGAAGTGCTCCGCTTGGTTGAAGAACTTGTGCCTACATGTTTGAAACAAAGAATTTAAGGCAAAAATATTAGCAACAAAAAGGCATATATAGTTCGTGCCCCAGGTCGGATAAGATAAAATCTAGGATCTACGCATTAACTTAGACCTACAATAATCTTGCCTTAGAGTCTGTTACTTTAAAATTCAGTTTCCTCAAAACCAGATCATTCATCTTTTAATTGTCAATGAAAAAAAAGTTATACACTTTATTGTACACTTTAAAAAGGCAAATTTTACAGAATGTGAATTATATCTCAGTAAAAATGTTATTTAAATTAGACACACCAATTCAAATCCAAAAGCAGGGTTTTAACCAGTCGGCTAGGTGCATATATTCTAGGGCAAGATAGGTGAAGCTGACTGTAGGATTAGCTAGGCAGGGGCAATCTAACTGGAAACAGATGGTGAAGGGAACCCCACAGGTGGGCAGGAAGGGAAAGGCAGCCTCAGGACAGACCAAAAATCTAAGCTACCTCTAAGAAACAAAAGAATTATGACCAAAGTAAATGCGAAAAAGTTTCCCTACCATAGAATGCCACATAAATAGTAATAACAGTAATAACAACAGCTAACATATATCTAGCAATTATTGCACACACACAAATTAACACTTCACATACCTTAATTTACACAAGCCTCATTAAACGCTGAGGTAGGTGCTATTGTCACCCTGTTTTACAGATGAAGAAACTCAGACACAGATGTTAAATAATTTGCCAACAGGTAATAAATAGATGAGCCAACATTCAAATCCAGGCAGAATTTGCAACTTAACCAGTATGCTATATTGCCTCTCTAAACATTAAAAACCAATGAGGTGTTAACATTAAATAATGATGATGCCTCAATCGAATGTGCTGCACACATCACATTAATGAAATTTTAAATCTGTGACAACAATTGACATGTCCATTTGTTTAATACAAAAAGAATAGGAATATGTTTAAATACTCATGAATAGTTAAGATTTTTTTTTCTTAGTTTAAAAAATAAGCTCTAGATCTCTATCAATAAGCATTTTTAAAGGTTCTTTATGTGGTGGGCAGCAGGCCGTGGAGGTAACAGGGAGTGAGTGGTCTCCATGATACAGGAAGAGAGCCACTCCCATGGCAGGTGTGGCAGAGCAGAAGGAACCCAGGCTGGCCACAAGACAGACAAGGATGAGGACGCAGAAGTGAGCACAGCACGCGGAAAGGAGGGTCCGGTGACACAGCTAATGGAAGCCCCAGGGGAATGTTTATACAGAGCCCCGAATATCTGTGAGTCACAGCAAGTCAATAAATGTTCTCAAACAGGGAAGAAACATGAGGAAAAGAGCATTTTTATGAGATTAAGCTAGAGGATGCTAAGTGGAACACATGAGGAAGAAAGCAGAGCAGGAGAGCAGGAACGTGGGTAGGTGGAGCAAAGTAAAGGAGTCCCACAGTCGGTGTGGCAGCAAGAACCACGAAGGGACAGTAAACCTGTGACAGACTGCAAAGGCGGAAGTAACAGGATTAGGAGAAACGACTGCATATGGAGGCCAAAAAAGGAAAAGGATGGCATACCTTTTGCCCCAAACATTAATTCCTTTCACCATTTCTGTAAATGGTACCATCATCCTTCTTATCTAAACCAAAAACCTCTCCAAAAACAGGAAAAATCTGTGCATGTCTGAAAGTCAAAAGGAAAAAAAAGCCAATAATGAGGGAAAGGACTGGAAATGCCCCAAGATGAAAGGAAAGGTAAAGAAACAAGACAAGAGGGGGAGAGAGCACACAAAGAAGAAAACGCCCTCTGGGATTATTGTGCTAAGCGAGTAAACAGAATAATCTGAGGCAAAGACAAGCAGTGGACACACTGAAATTAACCAGCCTTAGGAAAGTCACTGGGAGGAGCAAAGGTGGAGCAGATGATGTTGTTCTAGGCTGAACTGTGTCCCCGCACAGCCCTGACCCCCAAACCGCAAATGTGACTGCATCTGGAAATACACAATTAAGTTAAAGAGGTAATTAAGGCAAAATGAAGTCATTAGGGCAGGCCCTAATCCAACATGACTGGTGTCCTTATCAGAGATTAGGACACACACACACACACACACACACACACACACACACACACGCACACACACACACACGGACGACCCTATGAAGACACAGGGAGAAGATGGCCATCTGCCGGTCAAAAACAGAGGCCTCAGGAGAAAGCAAACCTAATACCTTGCTTAAGACTTCCAGCCTCCAGAACTGTGAGAAAATAAATCTCTGTGGTTTATGCCATCCAGTCTGTGGTATTTGGTCATGACATCCCAGCAAAATAACATGGATATTCAGAGCCACACTGGGCCAACTGACCCAGGGAGGTGCTCACTGAATGCTGAGGTCAGGTGGCATCGACTGGGAGGGAACCACTTGTGCAAACACATGGCCTCTCTCCCAGTACAATTCTAAAGCCAGAAAACAGGAAGAAATACAAATGGCCAGAGTATTTCATTTCCTTCTTACCACACAAGCTGGGGTGTTCCATGGGTGATGACACCAGCCTTGGAGTAAAAGACCTTCCTCTAACACCAGCCTTGTGGTCTGGTTCGAAATGGGCCCCAATAAATATCTACTGAGCAAATGAATACATAGCCTTGGGCAAGATATTCAAGTTTTCTCACCCCTAAAAGGAGGATATTGATAGTCTCTACCTCATAGGGCTACAGTGAGGATAAAATGAAATAATGCCTGTAAAGCAAAAATTAAGGACTTGGTTTTCCCTCTTGTTAATCGCACCACAGCAATATTATAATTAACAGTGGGGCCTGACCTGGGAAGGAAGGAAGAATCTGCAGGAGGTCACAGCAGGACGGGACAGTGGGTAAACCTGGGCTAAGACGGTCTAACACACAAGAGGGGCTATGAGCCTGCAGGATGATGACAGAAGAGGAGCTGCTATAATTTTTGCCAATTTGCTTTCATAAGCTTTATTACAAACACATGATTTTATGTTTACTGGAAGTTTTAAAGTTTTTTCTATAAGTGTAAGAAGTAAAATATGATAGTATTACTCCTTGGACTATACGATGTGACAATTTAGCAATTCTATCCAATCTAAAATCAAACAGCTGCTACTGAAGGAAGAGAAATGGGAGAATTAGAAGGAATGGATCAGTGCCTACACTGATCATGAGAGGCTGCTAATATTGTTTTTTTATTTTTTTCTTTTGAGACAGGATCTCGCTCTGTGGCCCGCCTAGAATGTAGTGGTGTCATCATAGCTCACTGCAACCTCAAACTCCTGGGCTCGAGCGATCCTCCTGCCTCAGCCTCCCAAGTAGCTGGGGCTACAGGTGTGTGCCACCATGCCCAGCTGATTTTTAATTTTTTTGTAACGACAGGGTCTTACTATGTTACCCAGGCTGGTCTCAAACTCCTGCCTCAAGTGATCCTCCTGCCTCAGCCTCCCAAACTGCTGGGATTACAGGTATAAGCAACCATGCCTAGCCACCAACATCATTTAAAGAGAAACAACCAGAAACAATGTGCCTCCTAATTGATGGACATGTCACCACCTATGAAGGAGTATTGCTTAAAAAAAAAGGAACCTGAACCTGACCCACTAGGCCTAGATCCAACACCATTTACAGTAAACAGAGAGGGCCAGACACGGTGGCTCATCCCTGTAGTCCCAGCACTTTTAGGAGGCCGAGGCAGGAGGATCACTTGAGCCCAGGAGTTCGAGGCTGCAGTGAGCTATGATTGCACCGCTGCACTACGGACTGGGCAACAGAGCAAGACCTGCCTCTAAAAAAATAAAAAAAAAAAAAGAGAGGACAGAGGACAATGGTCAGGATATCATGGAGATGTTGTGACATCAAAATCCAGATCCTCAGAAACTCTACTGGTCAAACAACCATTTTCTACAAAAATTAAATTGTAAGAATGGGGGTAAACATACAGATTTAAAAACAGACTTTGCAGACATAACAGCCAATTATTATATATTATATACTGACCCATGTGAATCCTATTTCTAATAAAAAGACAGTAAAAAAAATTACATGAGAATGTTGGAAATTTACTTATTGAATAATTTATGATTTAAGAAATGATTATTAATTATTTTAAGGATTGATAACAGTATGTGATAATGTTTTTGAAAGAATCCTTATCTTTCAAAGATAATGAAATATTCATGGAAGAAATGATATGATACCTGGAATTTTCTTCAAAACAGTAAGGGGCAAAGGAAGGTGAAAAGGAGTTATGACTGGCTAGGAAATGGTAACAGTGAGGAGCACATGGGGCTGAAATATCAATCTGTCTACTTTTGTATATGGTTGAAATCATCTATAATTAGATGGATACCCTAAACACCAATGCACTCTGCCTATTTCAAACAAAAAAGTAGTTGAAACCTCAGACCAAATACCACCCGTACCTGTGCTAATCTTGGATTTGTTCTCCACGGTGGTCATGGCAGGGGCAGATGCTGAAGGTGCTGCAACTGGACAGGTGCTTTTCTTTCCTTTGACACCATTAGTCACCGTCACCCCTCCAGCCATTCCAGCCAAAAGGTCATCACTGCTCTTGGTCTAGAAGCAACAGAAAATGAAAACATATTGACTAGATAAAGCAAGATTAAATAATATTTTGAAACTGAACAAACCTCTTGACTTTTACACTGAGTTCAACAGTACGCAAAGACTTTCTGACGGTAAGCAGCATGCCACACTGTGCTGCAGAAACAATCTCTTCACAGGTTCACAAACAATCACACACTTCTTTTTAAAATACTAAAATCACACACATAATCAAAGATTTTATGGAAGCTGCTGTGTGCCCACACAAGCCAGATTCAGTGAAGGGTGGGGAAAAGTGAAGACATCACCCTTCTTACTCTTTCAGCTGGAAGGTGACTTGTGAACAAGGATCACCTCAGTGATACCACATGGGCTATCGCAGGAAAGTTCTAAAATGCTACAAGAACTGCCATCTTGCAATTTCCAAAGAGAAATATCATTGAGAGTCAAATAATGTCAAATAAAACTGCTTTAAAGTGATCACTGATGGAGCCAATATATAAAAGAAACTGTTCTGAAATTTCTTACCTCGTTTAATTCTCTAGTAGTCAAAATGATCATGCTACTTAAGAAACACCATTGGTAATACATCGGTATTTTAAGATTATTTTTGGCCAGGCACAATGCCTCACACCTGTAATCCTAGCACTTTGGGAGGCCAAGGCGAGAGGATCGCCCAGGAGTTTGAGACCAGCCTGTCCCTACAGAAAAAAATTTTTTTAATTAGCCAGGCATGGTGGTACACATCTGTAGTCCCAGCTAAGCTACTAGGAAGGCTTAGGCAGGAGGATCGCTTGGAGGTTGCAGTGAGTTATGGTAACACCACTGCACTCTACCCCACCACAGAGCAAGATTCTGTCTCAAAAAAATAAATAAATAAATAGATTATTTTAAAAGTATCATGAGCTTTTTTTTTTTTTTTTTTTGAGACAGAGTCTCACTCTCTTGCCTGGGGCGAGTGCCGTGGCGTCAGCCTAGCTCACAGCAACCTCAAACTCCTGGGCTCAAGCGATCCTACTGTCTCAGCCTCCCGAGTAGCTGGGACTGCAGGCATGCGCCACCATGCCCGGCTAATTTTTTTTTTCTATATATATTTTTAGCTGTCCAATTAATTTCTTTCTATTTTTGGTAGAGACGGGGTCTCGTTCTTGCTCAGGCTGGTCTTGAACTCCTGAGCTCAGAACTATCCGCCTGCCTCGGCCTCCCAGAGTGCTAGGATTACAGGCGTGAGCCACCGCACCCGGCCGTATCATGAGCTTTTTAAAAAGAAAACAAACACTATGGTCAATGGGATTGACTGTAAAATTATTATCTAAAAAAAATAGTGAAGAAATCTGTTTTTACTTCTCCTAGAAATGAAGGAGAACAGAGAGAAGTTAAAGATCTGTGAAAAAAAGAAAAACTACTTTTTAATAAAAGAATCAAAAAGTTTTCTCCCTTTAAGGTGAAAAGCACAAGTTAGCTAATTGATTTATACTGTATTCTATCTGGAACCGCACTCTCTCTCAGGTAATCATAATGAATTCATTTCTTCTACAAGTTAAAATGATTCCTAAGTAACTAATCTCTAAGTCTCTTCCAGCTGTAGACGTCTGACTCTGTTGCCCGGGCTGGAGTGTAGTGACACAATCACCACTCTCTGCAGCCTCAAACTCCTGGGCTCAAGCGATCCTCCTTCCTCAGCCTCCTGAGTAGCTGGGACTACAGGCGTGCACCACATACCCAGCTAAGATTTCTGTTCTCACCATTCAATTATGAAAGTTATAATATAGTACCGTTAAGTGGTCAATCTATCTTATTTAAAAAGAGGCAGAAAAGGGATCATTGTTTTCAATAAATTAAATAGAATTAAACTGTGGTAATTTAGGGTTGTCAAATCATGAGAAATCTAGAATATATAAAGAGGAAGTAGGACATTACATTAATCATTAAGGACTGTTCATAATCTTTAAGACTTGTCTCTGTTAATGAAAATGGGTTATCAACTGCAATGCAAAAAAAGCCCTGTACATCTAAATCGGACCTCTTTCCTGTCAATTTGTCCCTCATCTGTTAGCCAATAATAAACTCAACATACTATTAAATTTTCAAATCATATTGTATATTCTGTTAAACTTATTTTTGAACTGACTTTTCTCTTACATAAATCAAGTATTCTTCCCTTTCATAACAATTACATCTGAACACCACCCTACATTATCCTATGAAAAAACACTTCTCTGGTTACAATTTGTCTTTCTTTGGGTGATGACCAAGTTAAACATACGTCAGGGCACTAAACCACAAACTCTGCACTTACAATAATTAAGATAACACAATATTGGCACAAGAATAAACCAAGAATTTTTATAGACAGTTGAGTTATAGCCAAAGAAGCAGTGTGGAAAACATGGATTTTCCAGGAAATGGTGCTAGGTGAACTGCATATTCACAAAGGGGGAAGAAAATGAATCCTTTTTCTTTTCTTTTCTTTTTTTTTTTCAGACAGAGTGTCGCTGTCGCCTGGGCTAGAGTGCCACAGAGTCAGCCTAGCTCACAGCAACCTCAAACTCCTGGGCTCAAGCGATCCTCCTGCGTCAGCCTCCCAAGTAGCTGGGAATACAGGCACACGACACCACACCTGGCTAGTTTTTTCTATTTTTAGTAGAGATGGGGTCTCACTCTTGCTCAGGCTAGTCTCAAACTCCTAACCTCAAGCAATCCTTCCAGAATGCTAGGATTACAGGCGTGAGCTACTGCACCCAGCCTAAAAATAAATCTTAAAATAAAGTCCAAGCTTTTCTTACTAAAAATCCTGAATCATAAAACAAAGAACTGATCATTTGACTACATAAAAATAAAAATCTTAAAAATAAAAAAAAATTTAGTTTAAAAAAGTTTTAAAAGTCTTTTGCATGGTCAAAAAAAAAAACCATCATAAGCAAAGTAAAAAAACATGAAAAACTGGGAAAATACATTTGCAATATCTCACAGATAAAGAGCAAAGATCCCTAATACATAAAGAATTCTTAAAAATTGAGGGCAGAACCTGTCTCTAAAAATAATTTTGAAAATTAGCCGGGCAGGGTGGCATGAAACTATAGTCCCAGCTACTCAGGAGGCAGAGGCAGTGAGTTATGAATCTGTCACTGCACTCCAGCCTGGGCAACAGAGCAAGATCCCTTCTCTAAAAAAATAAGAGGGAAAAAAGAAAAATGAGCAAAATGAATGAACGATCACACACAATCAATTCACACATATACACACAACTACATGAAAAGATGATCAACCTAACTGACAATAAGAGAAATGCAAATTAAGCAGCACCTGGCCCTCTCAGAATGGCAACAGGGAAAAGAATAACCACACATTCTCTTTAAAAGGTTATGGAGAAACAGGCACTCTCCTAAGCTGCTAATGGAAATGCACCTTGATATAAGCCTTACGAAAGGAATCAGGAAATATCTATCAAAGCTACATATGCATTTACCTTTTGCCTAGCAACTGAATTTCTAGCAACTGAACCTGAAGACACACCTCCAGTAATACAAATCACACATTCACAATATTATTCATTGCAGCATTGTTTTTCATTGCAAAATATTGGTGCACCTTAAATGCCTATATACAGAAAAGTGTACATAGTATACTTTAGTGAACACAATGAAGTATTAAACAGCTATAAAAAAGAATAAGACTGCTACAAATTGTTACAGAGAGATTTCCAGAATACATTAAGTGAAAATAAGCAAAGTACAAAAGAATATATTATGCCACCTTTTGTGTAAGAAAGGGGAAATATAAAAATACACATGTGTATCTGCGCATTTATGCAAACATAAACAAAGGAAGGATAAACAAAAACCAAACTGGCTGTTTACCTCCAGGCGTGGGTGGGAACTGAGCAAGAAGGGAAGGGGGAAGGGAGGGAGGCTTCTCTGAATATACCTTCCCGTGTAGTTCTGATGCAGAGCCACATGAGTGTTTCACATACTCAAAATAAATGAATAAAATTTAAAAGGGTAGGGGAGGCCCAGGACAGACTATGACAGGACCAAATGGACCTAACTGTACTTCAAATGAATAACACAATTTGAGTATCTTTAGAACACAGTATTTTGCCCCCAAATCCTCAAACTCACAAGCTAAAGACAAAAACGTGCAAATATTGAATTCTAGTTGGTAGATTTGTATTTCACAGTGGTATGGGTGAATAATTCTCAAGCTATTTTCTGTATATTCTAGGGTTGAGAAAATAAGTAAATATACAGAGATAATAGAAGGCAAGTTTCTCACTGTTGGGAGAAAGGGATACAATGATGGAATACAGAAAGGTTTTTATGAACCTTGTATGTCAAGGGAATTGGAAGTTTTGGTGTAAACACGCACTTTTTTTAAACGAGATGGGGTCTCAGTTGTTGCCCAGGCTGGAGTGCAGTGGTGCAATCCTAGCTCACTGCAGCCTCCAACTCCTGGGCTCAAGGGACCCTCCTCCCGCAGTCTCGTGAGTAGCTGGTGCTACCAGTGTGCCACCACCTCATACTCTTTAATACGTACACAGATACAGAAGCTGACACAGATACCTACACGTGTGTGTATGCAAGTTGGTGTGTGTCTCCCAAAAGCAAAGAGCGCACCTAACTTTCAGATCTTGGTTTTTAAGTAACATCTTCTACTAAAAGGAACAAGGCCTCCTTGAAGAAATGGCTGATTCTAGGGCTGGGGCTGAAAAGGACAAAACTTATTGTGCCAGAAATTAAGAAAGTGCTCAAAGAGTAATAGAAATATGTCAAAAGAAAAACACAGGAGCCAGCTTGAAGGGGCTCCCACTGTCTAAATCAGGGACAATCTGAGCATCAAAATAAATCATCCTCGCTAGGTATGATCGAGCGCCTATCGTCGCAGCTACTCAGGATGACGCAAAAGCAACATTAAGCTCAGGAGTTCAAGGTGCCAGCCTGGGCAACACAGGGAGACCCCAAGGCATTCTCCTGGGAAGAAGCAATCAATCAATTGATAGGCAGATAAAATGATTCATAGCCTACTGAATAGGAATCCATGAGTCCCATGTTCATAGCAGCATTATTCAGAACAGCCACAAGGCGGGAGCAACCCAAGTGCCCACTGACAGATGAATGAATAAACAAATAGGGCATATAACATGAAACGAAATATTATTGAACCTTAAAGAGGAAGGAAATTCTGACAAATACTACAATGTGGATGAACCTTGAAGACATGATGCTAAGTGAAATAAGCCAGTCACAAAAAGACAAATACCACAAGATTCCATTTACATGAGGCACGTAGAGTAGTAAACTTCATAGAGACAGAAAGTTAGAATGGTGGTTGCCAGGGGCTGCGGGGGGGGGATGGGAAGTTATTATGTAATGGGTACAGAGTTTCATTTCAGCAAGATGATAAACTCTAGAGATGGATGGTGGCGATGGTAGCACAACAATGTGAATGTATTTAATAGCACTGAACTGCACACTTAAAAATGGTTAAGACAGAGCCGGTGCAGTGGCTCACGCCTGTAATCCCAGCACTTTGGGAAGCTGAAGCGGGAGGATTGCTTGAGGTCAGGAGTTTGAAACCAGCCTAAGCAACATAGTGAGACCCCATCTCTACAAAAAACAGAAAAATTAGCCAGGCATGGTAGCACACACCTGTATTCCCAGCTACTTGGGAGACTGAGGCAGAAGAATCACTTGAGCCCAGGAGTTTGAGGTTGCAATGAGCTATGATGACTCTACTGCACTCTAGCCCAGGCAACAACAGGGCGAGATCTTATCTCAAAAAAAAAAAAAAAAAGGAAACAAGACACACATAAAAAGAACATAGTATATGATTACATGTCTATAAAGATCAAAAACTGGCAAAATTAATCTCTGGCACTAAAGTTAGGAGGGCAGCTACTTTGGGGGAAGACGGGAAGGGCAGTGACTAAGCAGGGGCACGAGGGAAGCTTCTGAGGGGCAGGTATGTTCTGTTTCTTGACCTGGGTGGTGGCTGCAGACCATGTTCACTTGGTAGTGATTCACTAAGCTCAACACCTATGACTTGTGAATTTCTCTGTATGTATGCTTTACTTCAACAAAAAAGTAAAAACAAATCAAAAAACAACTCCACACTTTCCAACTTGTCTTTTACACTAAGCTACTTGTAGGCTCTCTGCTGTTTCCCTATTTCTTTGAATTTTTGCTACAAAATTCTGTAAAAGCATGTTAGTGGGAACAAATAGACATCCCCCATCAGCAAGAGTCAAAAAATAAGAAATTGATGATGGAACAAATTTTTAGCCTACTTTTTAGTAACAGATACAAAATCATTTGGTGCAAATCATTTGGTGAAAACATTGCAGATACAAATAATGACATACTATAACCAAAGTACACATGCCGTTCAAGGTCAAGTCCAATTTCATAGTCTGAATCTTTTTTTTTTTTTTTTTTTGAGACAGAATCTCACTCTGTTGCCCTGGCTAGAGTGAGTGCCGTGGCGTCAGCCTAGCTCACTGCAACCTCAAACTCCTGGGCTCAAGCAATCCTTCTGCCTCAGCCTCCCAAGTAGCTGGGACTACAGGCATGTGCCACCATACCCAGCTAATTTTTTCTATACATTTTTAGTTGTCCAGATAATTTCTTTCTATTTTTTTAGTAGAGACGGGGTCTCGCTCTTGCTCAGGCTGGTCTCGAACTCCTGAGCTCAAACAATCCGCCCGCCTCGGCCTCCCAGAGTGTTAGCATTACAGGCGTGAGCCACCGCACCCGGCCTCATACTCTGAATCTTTATCTCAAATGTTAAGATTAGTTTTCAAATTTTACCTTTCAAGTTTCAGAGGTGGACTGCTCATACTGTAAACTAACTTTTGCACTGCAAGGGTATGATCACAAATAATCATTGAGAGTTATCGATTATTTAGATTCTAACTGAAATTTATTAATTCCAATCTACCAATTTTTAGAAAAAAGTGTTCTCAGCATAATGAAAAAGAGTATGATTTCTACAAGCACTAATCATGAACACCCGAAGAGTGTGAACGCTGCGAAGTGCAGGCGCGGAGCAGGCCACCTCTGCATGGAAAATAAGCCTTTCCGCTGGCTGTGACAAAAGAAACTTAACCATACAAAGGCCCCAAGCCAGATGTCACAGCTCCTGACAAGAGTGGGAATAATGCCCCCAAAACTTAGTGTGAACAGCAGTAGTACTTTGGTATTTACAAAGTTCCAATCGGCAGTAAGTGCTCTGGATCAAAGGGCCCTTCTCTCTAACCCTCAACTAGATCCAGCCTCAAACAATACTTGAAACGAGAGAGGTAAAGAAACGCATATCCCCATGCCCGGCTACTGTAAGAAAAATGTCATGAGAATACTGTACAGTCACAGATACACAGGTGTGGGTGTCCACACATGAATCAGTATGTGTACCAGATGTCTAAATAATTAAGCCAAATACTTTATTCATTTGGTTAATCATCAATGCTCCATCATAGTTATAGGAATTCAAGTTGTGGGAGGCATTTGTGCACCAGAGAAGCACCACAAAATATGAAAACTTAGAAAAATAAAATATGACTTAAGTTTGACAAAGCCCTTTAATGTTTTTAATTTTTCTGTTCGTTTTCACTATTTTCTCCTTTCCTTCTGTCTCTTCTTACTTTCATCTCTATTCAATGACTTCTTCCTTCTCTGTTAAGTGAAAGCGACTGCTCCAGTAGAGGCAAAGTGTTCCCAAATAGCTCCACCTTCTCTGACCCTCCCCACCGCCTCCCCACACACAATGTTTAAACAAACTTGCCAAAGCAGCTAAAGCTACGGACAGCTGGCATGCACTGGCAAGAGCAGGCAAACAGTTCTGCTTTACAATGGAAAAGTACTCACTGTTGAAGACCAAACCACCAGCCCCTCCAGATCCAAGCCTCAGAAGAGCTGACCTGCCTATTCAGTGCACTCTCCACAGTAAACCTTCAAAGACACTGCCTGCCACTGGCAACAGAAGGCAGGCAGCAAGAGCGCATCCAATGCCAATGTTTCAACCTGTTCTTCCAGTCACATAAATAACAGGTCACCCAGTCACACAGACACGATACTCCAAAGACAGCTCCAGTAACTGAGTAACCAGTTAGGTCAGAAAATGCCATCTGTCTTACTCCAAAGAGCAGTAGCACTGTCACCAAGGAAGTAATTCAGGGTGTTCACTCAGACTAACGGAAGTAGGGCAAGGGTCTACTCCTGGTACCATCCTCCAGGCCACAAGATGACACCCCAGCAACACATCAGAGCTGTACAAGGAGAAAATCTGGGGGCATCTCTAAGACCATCAGCCCATGGAATAGGTATGGGTTTAGTTTTGACAACCTTGGAATAGGAAGACCAGCATTTCCTGCTAGATCTTTCAGCACATATAAGGAAGTCCCTCATCAGCTGTTCCACTGAGTTGTCTCTTAAAATAATTAAGCCATGATCTATCAAGAATGTGCCTGGACAAAAGAATTTTGAACACATCATGTTTCCGGTCATGCTTGGTTTCTCTGTATCAGACTAGCTGAAACTTCCTCCTGGTTTTCTGCATAGAGTCAAAGTTTCTACCCCAACACAACCCTAGAGCAAACAAGCAAAGAACAAACAAATGAATTCTGGCCCAAGAAAGGCTGGAAGATGACTGTTTGGATCTCTGTGCAATGATGTTTAAGACTTGAGTGCACATATAGTAATAACATTCATCAGGTGTTGGGCAGATGGGAGGGGGGAGGAGGGGATGGGCATATACACACCTAATGGGTACGGTGTGCACTGTCTGGGGGATGGACACGCTTGAAGCTCTGACTCGGACTGGGCAAGGCAATATACGTAACCTAAGCATTTGTACCCCGGTAATATGCTGAAATTAAAAAAAAAAAAAAAGACCTGACCAGCAAAAAAATGGCCTGGAGTGATCTTGTCCCTTGGATGGCCCAAACCAACACAGACACTGAGAATACCTCATAAGAAAACTGTCGCCTGAGAAAAGCTTCCAGAGCTAATGAGTCAAAATGCTACTACCCGCCATTTACTAATAAGCACTTGCTGTGTACGAGACCCTGTACTAACCACTTTCACACGTTCCCTCATTTAATCTAACCACAGCCCTGTGAAGCAGGTACTGAGCCCAGGTCTGTCTGCCCCAAAGCCCATGGTCTCATTAACTATTATCCTACACTAACAAAAACTAAAGAACTAAACTGCTTCTAAAGGACTGTAAAGAAAATTAGTTATGCACTTATTAAATTAACATCACTCAATTTTAACTAGAATTAATAGTGGATCAGCTGCCAGAGGCAAAAAACAGCACTTCACAGTGTGTAAGGGGTAGGGCGAGAATAAAAACACCTGTCTAGGGGTTACAGGAGAGCTACTGCTGGTCATCCTGCAACTCTTTTCATAAAACCTTCCTGGACTAGAAACAATATCTTCCTACCTGAAACTGTTCACACTGCTTTACTGCTCTCCCAGGGCATCTGACAGTTATGCGTGTTTATGCCTCACCTCCACCCTTTACTCCACAAGTTCCTTGAAGGCGGACTCTACCTCCAGCTTGCGCGAGCACAGCACCCTGCACAAGACGGGTGCTCAATTATCTGTTTCATAAGTAAGCCTATTGTTTGGTTTCATTCATAGAGACAGACCAGAAACACCAATTAAGTCCGCCCCACCGTAAGCTCTCTTCAAAGGCTATGTGCTCCCAGCACCAGCAGAGGGCAAACTCTGAATGATGTTCATTCACTAGACTAAACATATTAAAATTCACTCCTCCTACGATCCACTGCATATACAAACATCGCCACGTTAATACCTTTGACAATGACGCTGCTGTTCCAGGTTTTACAAGTTTGCCTCCTGTAGATGCTGAAGAACTGTTTTCAGGTTTAATTTTTTCTACCGTTTGCGTTTTACTTATCCCAGACACTCTAGGCACTGAGCCAGCACTCCTGCTTGCTTTCTTCATTCTGGGCTGCCTCTTCGTGATGCATTTACAAGCAAATCTGTGGAGAGAAATGGCAGTAGACTGAGAACAAAACTGGAAGAATGCTTTTTTTCTTAAAACATTTAGAAATTTGTTTTAGAAGAATTTTACCATGTGATAAAATTGTTTGAAACCTAGATGTCACTTCAGAAAATAAAAGTTGAAAAATTCTTAGACTTGCTAATGAGGCTTCCTCCTTGGGTATTATTACCAATGTAAAATTATTTTGTACATTCTAGTTCCTTTAGTAAAAAGAATACCCTAGATCTCTAACAGAAATGACTAAATATAACACAGTGTACATTATCTTCAGCATTTAATAAAGCATTAATGATCCTAGCATTTGGGAATTAGATATTCTGCAGGTATCTAAGGGTGATCCTACTTTCCAAATTATCCAGCAAAGTCCTAATTTCATTTTTTTTGAGACAGAGTCTCACTCTCTTGCCTGGGCTAGAGTGCCATGGCGTTAGCCTAGCTCACAGCAACCTCAAACTCCTGGGCTCAAGCAATCCTCCTGCCTCAGCCTCCCAGGTAGCTGGGACTACAGGCATGCGCCACCACGCACGGGTAACTTTTTCTATTTTTAGTTGTTTGGCTGATTTCTTTCTATTTATACTAGAGACGGGGTCTTGCTCTTGCTCGGGCTGGTCTCAAACTCCTGAGCTCAAGCAATCCTCCCAGCTTGGCCTCCCAGAGTGCTAGGATTATAAGCGTGAGCCACCACGCCTGGCCCTAATTTCAAATATTTCCTGTGATATCCCTACATAAACCAGCAGAATATCCCAGAAATCCCAGCATTCAGGATCTAAACCTATTTCCCAGCATACTTCTTTTATCAAGAGGCAGCACAGAAATTCTTCCTCAAAATATTAGCCCCAATTTTTGGTTCAGAAAATAAAGTAACTCTATATACCTATAAGGAATATGACAATTCTTCCACCTAAGTGATACATACTTGATTTCACAGCTAAGAGGACTTAGAAAAACACTGGCGGCACACAAAGCTGAAGTCAGATAAGCTCTTAAATATACATTTGTTAACTGAGCTAGAAAAGCAGTCTTTATAATAGTATCATGTTTGAAAAGACACCATGGATTATTTCGGGTAGAGTAATGCAATTACCAAAAATGAAAACCTATCTTGAACGTAAGGAGGTTTACATATGATGACTCTGAGAAACCACGTTAGGCACAAAAAGAGGTCAGTCTATTTTATGAAGATTTCTACATATAAACAAAAATGGAATAACCTTTTGGAAAAAGAAAAGGCTCATTCCAATAGCTTTACTGAATATTTTACCCAGACTGTGCTCGAACACTCCAGATTTATCTTGCCTTGACATAATACAAACTATACGGACTGGCTTGGTGGCAGGAACAGCGAGACAGGGTGAGGGGGCTCTGCTTCACCCTCAACATGAGAAGGCCTTGGAGAAAAAGAACACTGTCACTATCTTCAATCAAAATACAACAAAAGCTCAGAGACTCTTTTCTAGCTTTCCCTAGCTTCCTGGTTACTCCTTACAGAAAGCGCTGTGCATGGTAATCATCGAATTACCTATCCACTCTTAACCCTTTTGCTTTCCACTTTCCTGATCCAGCTGACTAATCTACCTAGAGTAAGTGCTCCCTCTAGTTCAGCTCTACCATCTATCTCATACCCCTCCAGAGGATACTGAAAATGACGAAGATATATTCTAGTGTCCCACGACAGGTATAATATAGTTATACTGATCCCTGCTACCCAGCAGTGTATGCTTTTCTCACCTAAAATTAAGGCATTAGATAGACTGGATCCATTCACTAACTCCAAGTACTACAGAAAAACCAAATCAAAGCCTACACCCTTTTCTTCAATTTCTCACTTTTTAGCTTCTCTTCTCTATGTCTTATGTCTTGTAAATGGCTCCCAAAGTTTCTTTCTTCTCATCTCCAAATTCCATGCCTACATTACTTTCTACTACACCACTCAGACTCTACCACTCTCAGCCAATTCTTCCAGCCCCTGTCAAATCAACATTTTATAGCCCAGCACTATCTGATAGAACTTCCTGCAAAGATTAACATGTTCTATATATCTATCTGTGTTAATATGGTAGCCCCTGGCCACTTGTGGCTAGTAAGCAGTTAAAATGTGGCCAGTGTGTCTGAGGAACTGAATTTTAAATTTTATTTAGCTTAAAATTGCATGTGGTTGGTGACTACCTCACTGGACACTACAAGACTCTTCCTTTCCTGCTGTCTCCGTTCCAGAAATAAAATCTAATTAACTATTACTTCACACCCACCAGAATGGCTATAATCAAAAAGATAAATATTAATAGTAACAAGTGTGGAGGAGGTGGAGTAACTGGAACCCTCATACACTGCTGGAGGGGATGTGAAATGGTACAGCCACTTTGGTAAAAAACAGTATGGCAGTTCCTCAAATGGTTAAACAGAGTCACTGCATGATCCAGCAATTCCACTCCTGGATATATACTCAAGAGAAATGAAAATATTTGTCCAAAAAAAACTTACGCACAAATGATCATAGGAGCATTATTCATAATACCCCAAAATGGAAACAACCCAAACAAATCCCCTAAATTCTCCCAATTAAACTACAACAGACTCCCCTGTTAGCATTTAAATTACTTTTTACTTACTGGCACATATTTGTTACCGGATATATGTTATCTTATAGTTCTGTTCACATGATTTCTGCATAATAAATAACTGTTTCAATTCCAAGTGCCCATCAACTGATGGGTGAATAAACAAATGTGGTATATCCCTCCAATGGAATATTATTTGGCCATAAAAAGGAATTAAGTACTGATACATCTTATAACATGGACAAACCCTGAAAGCATTATACAGACGACCCCCAACTTATGATTTTTTGACCTTACGATGGTATGAAAATGATAGGCATTCAGTAGAAACTGTACTTCAAGTACTCATATAATCATTCTGTTTTTTTCACTGTCAGTACAGTAGTCAATAAATCACATGACATATTCAACACTTTATTATAAAATAGGCTTGGTGTCAGATGATTTTATCCAACTGTAGGCTAATGTAAGTGTTCCGAGCATGTTTAAGATAGGCAAGGCTAAACTATGATGTCTGGTAAGTCAGATGCATTAAATGCATTTTCAACTTATGACATTTTCAATTTATGATGGATTTATCGGGATGTAACCCCATCTTAAATAATGGAGAATCTATACCAAATAAAAGAAGCCAGACACAAAGGATCATGTATTATATCATTCCATGTATATGAATTATCTAGACTAGGCAAATACAGAGAGAGAGAAAGCAGATTAGTGATTGCCAGGGCTTAGGGGTAGGGAAGATACAGACTGACTGCTAAATGGGTATAGGGTTTCTTTTTGGGATGATGCAAAGTTCTAGAATTAAACTGTGGTGATAGTTGCACAGTCCTGTGAATATACTAAAAACCACTAAGTTTTGCACTGTAAATAGGTGAACTGTATGGCGTACAAATTATATCTCAATAAAACCGTAATTTTTTAAAAAAACAACTTAATGAATAACATCAAACAAGGACCTCTGGAAAATAGATCCCAACACTGTAAAATATCTGATAAGGAGAAAGAGTACAGTTTTGCAGAGGTCCTAGGAGACAGGAAGCACAGCCCGGCTGGGTGCAGTGGCTCACACCTATAGTCCCAGCACTCTGGGAGGCTGAAGTGGGAGGATCACTTGAGCCCAGGAGTTCAAGGCCACAGTGAGCTATGAGGACACCACTGCACTCCAGCCCAGGCAACAGGGTGAGATCCTATCTCAAAATAAAAAAAAATTTTTTTTTAAATAAAACATAAAAAAAAAAGCACAGCCAAAGCTTTAAAGATGCTGAGATGCAGCCTGGTCAAGGCACCTGGCAGCTTGAGATCTTTCAGACCATGGTTCTCACACCAGACCCAAAACCCCCCTTCTCTAAAAGCTATTTAAAACACACCTTTATTATCCTGAAATGAAATTCAGAAATAACCTACTTATTTTATATATATTCAAAAAATATCTACATAATGTGGCAACTATAATATAACGATAAAGGTAATTTATAATAAAATAAATATAAATTTCAATATGTGAATTTTCAGACAGGACTATATTAGGAATAAAATAGTCAGAAATTCATATCTCTCAGTTGAATCACTGTGAATCTATAGCTACAAGTAGTCTTCACTTGGGCATGTGGTTCTGGCAACTTAGAGACCATACTGTCTATCACGGATGCTATCAATAATGTGATTTTCTAAAAAGGTGAACCACTCTTAGCGTGATGGTTAATTTTATGTATCAACTTGACTGAGCCATGGGGTGCCCAGACATTTGGTCAAACGTTATTCTGGGTGTGTCTGTGAGGGTGTTTCTAGATCATGTTAACATTTTAATCAGTGGACTGAGTAGAGCAGACTAACCTCCTTAATGTCACTGAACTCACCACACCAACTAAAGACCAGACTAGAAAAGGCTAAGAGGGAACTCCTCCTGCCTGACTGCTGAGCTGGAGCATCATCTTTTCTTGCAGCCAGACTCAAATGGAAACACTGGTTTTCCTTGGGTCTCAAGCCTGCCGGATGCTGGATTTCAGACAACTTATACCATCAACTCTCCTGGTTCTCAGGCCTTCAGACTCAGACTGGAACTACGTCATCAGCTCTCCTGGGTCTCTAGCTTGCCAACCGCAGATCTTGTGACTTCTTAGCCTTCATAACTTCATGAGCAATTCCTTACAATAAATCTCTTTCAATACAGTAGTCCCCTCTTATCCAGGGGAGCATCCCCCACAGTGGATGCCTGAAACCAAAGACGGCATCAAGCCCTACATACACTATGTTTTTTCCTGTACATACAGATGCTCCTCAACTTACAATGGGGTTACGTCCTAATAAGCCCATCATAAGTTGAAAATGCATTTACTACATCTAACCTACCGAACATCATAGCTTAGCCTACCTTAAACATGTTCAGAACACGTACATTAGCCTACAATTGGACAAAATCATCTAACACCAAGCCTATTTTATAATAAAGTGTTGAATATCTCATGTAATTTATTGAATACCATACGTTCTGTCAAAATTGCAATGGTTTCGTACCATGGGTTGAAAAATCTTAAATCACACCACAAGTAAGTCAGGGAATATCTGTAGATACCTAAGTTAAATATATAAATTGGGATAGTAACAGATTAACAACAACTAAGAATAAAATAGAACAATTGTAACAATTTGCCAGAATCACTACTCCTGCACTTTGGGGCCATCATTAAATAAAATAAGGGTTACTTGAACACAAGGACTGTGATACCAGACAGCTGATCTGATACCCAAGACAGCTACGAAGTGACTAACAGGCAGGCAGCATATACAGCCTGGATACACTGGACAAAGGACTCATGTCCCAGGCCAGACAGAACAGGACAGTGTTGAGATTTCACCACAATATTCAGAACAACCCGCAATTTAAAAGTTCACTTCTGGAATTTTCCATTCAATATTTTCAGACCGTGGTTGACCACAAGTAACTAAAACCACAGAAAGTGAAACTGTGGATAAGGGAGGAATGCTATATACTCTACAGAAGTCTTCTATATATATTCTCCAGAGAAACAGAACTAATAGGATATACAGGATATAATCATATATATTAGTTATATATATGATACATATGTTACATACATTATTGGTTCTGTTTCTTGTGAGGCCTCAAATACACTTGGTAAAACTAAGACATTCCCCTCAATGTCTAAAGTAATTCTATTCCATGAAAATTCCATTTATAACAAAATTACATTTTGAAAAAATGCTTTGTTTATGTAAAATGCAATTAGATTCTAGGTTCGGTCTTAAAACAGTTTTTTCTATGTACATAAATTATTCAGCAAGATATTCTAAAGCTGTGCAGGTCAAAGGAAAAATTCCATTTTGCAGAACTGCTACTGCATTGAGTCTAGAATTCCATGGCCACTACCTATTAAATGCCAATAGCATCTACCAACCACTGAGACAATCAAAAATGCTTCCACGAATTTCTACAATGACCTCTATTAAGAGCAAGGATCATAAAAAACGGATTATAATTCACCAGTAGATCTTGGGCCCCCCACCTGGCCAAGATTCTTCCCTAGAGCCAGCCCCACAGGAGCTGAGAGATTGCAGAGTCAGGAAAGGACACACACAATCCACAGCACTTCAAGTGTCCAAACGATGAAAAGGAGGGTGTCGTGGACGCTACCACCAGCCCTTCCCCAATGGTGCTCAAGAGTGTCATTTCAGCACCCATCACTTCCTCCAGTACAGCGAAGCTGAGGTTTGAGGGTAATAAAAAGTAGCACTCAGGCTGGACACAGTGGTTCAAGCCTGTAATCCTAGCACTTCAGGAGGCTGAGGCAGGAGGATTGCTTGAGGTCAGGAGTTTGAGACCAGCCTGAGGAACACAGCAAGACCCATCTCCACAAAAAATAGAAAAATTAGCTGGGTGTGGTGGTGCATACCCATAGTCCCAGCTACTTGGGAGGCTGAGACTGGAGAATCACTTGAGCCTCTAGGTGCTAAGAATAATCTCAAACTACAATAATCCATGAATTATGTCACATACATTTGTCAAATAGCATTTCTTAAAAACATCAAAATAGATGCACTGCTCCCAAATGAGAGGGCAAAGCACTAAAGGCCTTGAGTCTCTCCCAGGTGACAGGTATCACGCCCCATCCATGCAGTACTCATTTACTGAACCCTCACAAGAGCCCATGTGGGCAGTATAGGTGGAATTGAGATCAGAAAGTATAAGTAACTTTCCCTGGATCAACTATCCTTTAGGGACAATTGTCTGAATCCAAACCCCACTCCACTTCTGCCACTCCGTGTGGCTTCCAATGAACCTACATACAAGAACTTCCTTAGGAAGGTGAGATTTTGATCTCAATGAGTATTTCTCAAGACATAAACAAACTTTAACAACACTAAAACTATTAATATACAGCTCCTTCTAGATTCATCCACTTGCCCTATGGGTCAGTGCTGGTATTCTTAATCAAAATTTTTCATTTTGAAGGTACTAAGTACCATGTCATCTCACATAAAATCTATCTTTTTTAGAGCAGAAAATGTGCAGCCAGGTCTAGATCGGTGCGTATTTAGAGCTATAAAAATAAAATTCTTAGCTATAATCATATTAATTTATAGATACCTGTTACTTTTTTACTTAAAATAATTATTTGTTCGGCATGAGTAGAGACACAAACTGCTCTCATTACAGAAATAAACCCTGCATTTTCGCAGGCTGCAGTCTGGGTGGCCAAAACACTCAGCAGGCTGTCCCAGTGCTCCGGGCTCCTCAGGACAGGATTTACAGCTCTGGGAGCTCTGCCTACAGCTAATTACACACCCACAGCCACACAGGAAGCTCCAGAGCTTCCTTTACATCTACAAGATCATATAATTAAAACCTACTGACGAAAACAAACAAAGGGCTCTCTCTTTCCTTCCATATATAGTAGATAAAACATCATTTAAAAATCAACCCACAGATTCTTGGAGGCCGTTTATAGGAAATCTCATGGGCAATATCACCGACAAAAAAGTCGTCTTCTAGTTACAAGGATCTACTGTTAGAGGATCTGACTACCAAAAAGTTATGAGGCCGGGTGCAGGAGCTCACACCTGTAATCCCAGCACTTTGGGGGGCCAAGGCAGGAGGATCGCTTGAGGCCAGCAGTTTGTGACCAGCCTGGGCAATATAGCAAGACCTCAGCTCTACAAAAAATAGAAAAAAATTAGTTGGGTGTGGTGGTGCATGCCTGTGATCTAGTTACTAAGGAGGCTGAGGTGGGAGGAACATTTGAGCCCAAGAGTTCAAGGATGCAGTGACCTATGGTCGTGCCACTGCACTCTAGCCTAGGCGGACAGAGCAAAACCCTGTCTCCTAAAAAAAAGGAGAAAAAAAAGTTATGAAACAAGTCATTATGGACTCAATGTAACATTCAATGAACACTCATTTTGAGTCAAGGCAAGCAAGCACCAATTCTCTGGGAACCTTGTCAGGAAGGGCATAGATAAATACATGGGTATATGAAGATGATTAGGACAAAAATGCCTACTTTGAAGGAACTCACAGTCTACAAAGAGAAACAGGACATGTAAATGAACAGTGAACAGGCTCTCATCCTTTATAATCCTATTTAAAAAAACAAGGTAAGACTATGTGTAGGATACAATGGAAGCAGAAAGATCTAGTCTGAACTCTGCCTCTGGGGAACAAAGTGAGAGGTACCTCTTACAGGTGTGAGCCAGCCCGGGCTCAGTTGAGGAGCTCTGAGGACTTGGGTATGGCTAGAATACAGAAATGTCAAAACGAGGACTGGTGGGAAGGGCCTAGAGGACCAGTCCCAGTCAAGCCCTGGACTTCACCTGACACAGGACGGACAGTGAGTGAAGGCAGTGCAGTCCTATGATCTGACCTGGATTGCTGCGGGGAACAGGTTGAAGGGACACAGAATGGGTCAGGTATGGGGCAAACAGATTGGGCATCTCCCTCCCTGTAACTTCTTTGCTCTGCCTTAATCTAAGCTCCGCATGCAAAATAAGAGTACCACTCTCAGTCCCCAACTCCCCCAGGATCTGACAACTACCACGGTGCTTCCCTACATTGTCCTTCCCCCAGGTCAGGACCATGAATGCCCCAGTCGCTCCTCCAGATTCCTGCACCCCATGTCCACTGGCATCACAGTGTGCAGGCACCTCGAAAATGGGCAGAGACATGAGACAGGTCTGGTCTGGCAAGCATAGAGTTCAGCGAGACTATTATGTCCCTCAATCTAGATGCTGAGTTGCTCTTAAATTAATCTAAGAAAAAAAAAATCTGCTTTTCTAGGCACTACCAGAGGCTCACACTGAGTCATGGTTACCTGATATGATGTCACGTTTTTCTCACACAAACTGCGACTAAGCTGCTTTTCTCTTTTTTTCCCCTCCTAATATCTTATTTTGAAGTTTTTCACTTAGAAATATTGAAAAAATATTGTACAGTAAACAACACCCCACTTTTCTCCTTTTCCCTTTGTATTCTAAAAAAAATTTACACCTGTACCTATTAAAATTTTCATCTGTAATCCCAGAACTTTGGGAGACCAAAGAGTTCAAGACCAGCCTAGGCAACAAAGTGAGACTCCATCTCTACAAATAATAAAAAATTAGCCAGGCGTGGTGGTGCTGTGCACCTGTAGTCCCAGCTGCTTGGGAGGCTGAGGCAGCAGAATCACTTAAGCCTAGGAGTTCAAGGCTGCAGTGTGCTATGATGGCACCACTGCACACTCCAGCCTGGGCAACAGAGTGAGATCCTGTCTCCAACTTTGAGTCAGATTCAGCTCAAAGTTCCAGCCTTTTGGATACTTTTAAATTCTGACTTTGACTTGAAACCCATCAGGCTCCCTCCTACCAAGTGCTGTCTTCAAAGTCACTTGACTACTCAGTATCCTCATCTACAACAAAAAGGAAGTTGGGGCCAGGCCAGTGGCTCACTCCCCTAATCCTAGCACTCTGGGAGGCCGAGGCAGCAGGATCAGTTGAGGTCAGGCTGAGCCTGAGCAAGATCGAGACCCATCTCTACTAAAAATAGAAAAAATTAGCTGGGCATGGCGGCACTCACCTGTAGTCCCAGCTACTTGGGAGGCTGGGGCACGAGGATTGCTTGAGCCCAGGAGTTTGAGGTTCAGTGAGCTATGATGACACCACTGCACTCTAGCCGGGGCAACAGAGCAAGACTCTGCCTCAAAAAAAAAAAAAAAAAAGAATTTGGATTCTAAGGAATTTCTAAGGTACTTTCTCACTTCGAAAGTCTTATAACTTAAGATAATTCACATAATTGATGACATTACACAGCACAAAGCAATGATAAGGCTCTGTGACATACCACAAGAACCTCCCTCTGAGTCTCAGAGTAGAGAACTGAATGTAATGTCAGGAGACCTGGATTCAAGCTCCAGCTTTGCCATACGAGTGTGTGATCATGGGCAAACCACTTTATATCTCTGTAAATCTGTCTCCTCTCCTATAAAGAGGAATTGATAAAATCTATCTTACACAGCTCTTGTATAAAATAACATGTGCATACCAACAAGAACAAAAGTCCTTACTTACATCTTAGTTCCAGAAGTTGTTTCAGCAGGGCTCAAATGTCAAAGGAAAAATGACACAGCAATCCAAGATAAGGGATGGCAATTTATTTCAGTGAATCAGAAACCTCGCCCTCTCCAACCATCCACCCATGAAAAACACTAATCAAGTTTCAGAAATAACACCAAAAGGATGTTATGAATTTACCTTAACTGTCATATTGCATCCAGAAGGATCTACCCTGAATTGAGGAGAACATAGATTGTCCTGGAAACCATGAGGGAGCTCTGAGGCCATTCCCTCACTGAGAGGCACCTTCAGCCCTGGCACAGTGTGGGACAGGAACCCGTCCTGGCAACTCCATGGGCAGTCCCCAGTCCCTCCTTCTGCAGTCACAACAGGACCTTCATTGCTGTCACTGTTTTTCCTTTAAATGCCTCCAATTCACCTCCATTAGAATCTTTTCCCCCACTGTTTACAAAATGTATTGCCATTTGAAACCATTTACATTTCATTGATATTTGATATTTTATTTCATTTATTTTACTTATTTTTAGAGACAGAGTCCCCCAGGCTGGAGTGCAGTGGTGCAGATCATCACTGTAATGTCAAACTCCTGGGCTCAAACAACCCTCCCATCTCAGTCTCACCAGTAGCTAGGACTACAGGCACACACCACCCAGCCCAGCTAATTTTTTTTTTAAATTTTTTGTAGAGACAGGGTCTTGCTATGCTGCCCAGGCTGGTCTTAAACTCCTGGCCTCAAGCAATTCTCCCTCCTCGGCCTCCCAAAGTGCTGGGACTACAGGTGTGAGCCACCAAGACCAACCTTAACTGTTACTTTTAAATCCTTTGTGCTTACTTAACCAGTATCCAAGAGACTGCCCCAACCATGTATGATCAAATCTGTATCCCTGGGCAAATTACTTAACATCTCTGAAATCTCAGTTTCTTCATATGTAAAATGGGACTGGTAATACTATGTACCTTAAAAGGATGTTGAGAGGATTAAATGAAATAATGAACCTAAAGTGCTTAGCAGGGTGGCAACCCACAGTAAAGACCAGATAAACGTGAGCTATCATAATTCACAGAAGAACATACTGCATGCTTCATGTATGACTAATGCCTTATTAAAATAAAAGCAGCAATTCAAAAGACACTTTGTAAGAGAAACCCTTTATAAGGAATGACTAAAGATTGTTTTTACCTACTACTTACATTAAATTATATACCATAGTGCACAGATGTCAACAAACGCCACCAGCTTCTGGTTCTTTCCCACTGAAAATTACATATCAGGAAATACCGAAAACATATGGTAGGGAGTCCACTGGAATGATAATCAAGAGACCCGGACTATGGTCCCAGGTCTGGCACTGTCTGTATGACCTTGAGCAAGTCACCCAAACCCTACAAGCTTTGTTTATAAAGCAAGCAGGGGGGATTAGAATCTTTCTTTCAGAAGTTCAAAATTTCTATTTCACGATTTGTACTTTCAGAACCAGGAATCAAAAAATTTTTAAGAGGCATTGATTATTAGTTATAATTTTTTATGCCTGTTAGTATCCCATGAAAAATCCAAAAAGGGTTTTAACCTAAACAATCTAAATACATATACCTCTCTTATTTCACAAACTTCATATTCAAAATGTAGGGATCATATTAAAATTGTAAATTAAGAACAGACTGAAACACTAAGGAGAAAGAATCACGCAGTCAAGGGAAAACTGTAACTAAGGGAAAGCGCTACACGGAGTCTGGTAGTAAGTAAATGCTGCCAAATGAGTCAAAACCAACAACCAAAAATTAAAATATTAAAAACTGTTACCCAGCTACTCAGGGAAGATGAGGCTGGAGGATCATTTGAGCCCGAGTTGGAGTCCAGCCTGGACAACATGGCAAGACCCCATCTCTTAAAAAAAAAAGAAAAAAACAATCTAATAAACTCCTGTGTCATAATAAAAAGCAAACAAAACTTTGAAAAGAAGCTTAGTTTATTGCAAAGTCAATTTAAAAAATAAACAAAAATAAAATAATGAAAAGAAGCTTAGCAAGAAATGTTTTAATAAATCATAATATAACAAGACTGATCACATACTGAATTCTTCAACAGACACATTTTTAAACTTTCTTATGGTGAATTATAATATACATTCAGAAAACTGCATTTAATGTATATACTTTAAAGATAAGTGGATGTGGCGGCTCACGCCCGCAATCCCAGCACTTAGAGGGGCCGATGTGGGAGGAACACTTGAGCCCAGGAGTTCAAAACCAGCCTGGGCAACACAGCAAGACTCTGTCTCTAACAAAAATTTTAAAATGAGCTGGGTGTAGTGGTACACACCTGTAGTCCCAGCTACTTAGAAGGCTGAGGCAGGAGGATCACTTGAGCCCTGGAGTTCGAGGCTGCAGTGAGTTATGATGCCACTGCACTCTAGCCCAGGCAACGGAGAAACCCTGTCTCAAAAAATAAAGAAAACAACTAAAGGCAGACTTGGAGTGGGACTCCACTGAAAACATTAAGGACTACTCAGAGGGAAAGCCCTGTCATGTCAAAAGACTGTACATGTGCAAGAGGGCACGTACTCAAAGCACAAGAAACAGTCAGGAGAGAGTGGCAGGGCTGAGACACCTTTGGGTGTGACTCTCTGCTGGGTCTGAATCCACTGACAAAAATCCAGTACTGCTCAAAAAACTTCAATGCTTAGTAAGGAGGCACAGTTTTAAAATACTTGTTTTTATTATAAGACAGTATTTTCTTATTTTTTTAAGACGGATTTATTCTATGCCTAAAATCATCAACATTTAATACATTTAGTAGGATAGTTTACCCTGTTCCCAGAAATTAATGATACAAATTTTGACTCAGTGAGGAAAGATGGCCTTCAGAGCCACCTCTCCTCCGCTTCCACCTCCAGCCCCAAGAAGGAAGAAACCAGCCCACTGTCCTCTCCCCACCCTAGTGCACGCCGCATTAAACGTTCTCCTGGCCACAGAAGGAAAAAGCAGCTCTTCTCTGATTTGACCCCCTTTCCCTCACAATCCTCTCCTTTCTGTGTGGCCACACAGTGAAGGGGGGCCTGGAGGTGAACCCACAGGAGGAAGGCCATAGGGCTGAGCCATGCCTTTTAACCAGGGCCAGGAGGCGATGGTGAGAGGCCAGCGCAGCCCCGGGGGAAGGAGGGAGTCCAAGTCAGACTGCAGTGGAGCGGGAGAAAGAGCTGAGCAGGAGAGAAAGAATAAAGAATTTCTCCAAAATTTGGCTTCGTGAAGGGGAGAGAGCCAGACAGTAATGAGGAGGCTGAGATACTTTGTGGATGTTGCTATTGTCGTTTAAATACGAGAGTAAGCTGCCAGCCAGCCAGCCAGTGCGGAAGCCCACACTGCAGGAATACCAGAGCAGCTGATTGTCTTAATCATCCCACATGGCTGGGAAGGAGAAAAAAGCTTTGGTTAGAGCGGGAAGCAAGCAGTTTGCCCACAGTCTGAGCGCTTTCCACTAAACCACAACTACCAACAGGAAAAAGGAGGTAATTACCAGTAACTCCAATACAAATGGCCACTAAATAGCACAACTCTATTTCCACTAGTTTTGGCCACAGAAAAGCTCACTCATACTAATTTATGATTCTATTACTCTACATAAGATTTAACACAAGGAAATATTTAGATACAATTGAATTTTTCAAACTTAGAACCATATAATTCTTCTCCCTCTTACCGACTTTTCAAAGAATAACAGAATAAAAAACCTAATCATACTCCAAGCCCTCTTCAGATCCATTTCTGGAGATCATCTCTCATTTTAATGCAAGCTGCTGAAAAGTCCGTTAAACTACTGACAATACTTAACATTCCAGACAAGTGACAAGGCTGGAAAAGGACAGCCTAAAAGAATTTCTGGCTGCAGTACACAAATGATTTTTCCAGATTTAGTTCAAAACAAACTGGTTCCCAAAGTTCAAACTGCCAGAATGCAAGAAATTTTGAGTCTCCTCTGGCCACTCCCTCCTCGGCCAAGGTTTCTGAGTATTTACAAAAAGAAAATATTTATTCAGGACCCCTTCAAACCACAGCTTTATGCTCAGTCTTTTGGCAAGCAGTTACAAACTTGCACAATTCTGTATTCATAAAATGAACTGTCAGCCAGTCTTAATTACAAACATCAATTTGATATATTTGTACATTTAGAACTCTGATCTAAAATGAAATCAAAATGAAATATTTTCTTTTATATTTCATTAATGACTCAAATGTAACAACATAAAAGTCCTTTTAAAAAAGCTTAAAATCTTAAATTTGAGAATTTATTTAGACAATGGCACAAAGGAAGTCTTTCTAAATAAGTTAAAATAGATTAGAACTCGAATTCGGTTTAGTAAAAAGTCTTTTTCAACAAGTATTTCGTTGGTTCAAAAGAAAACTAATAAAAAATGTTAAGGAGTTTTTTTTCCTTTTGTCTACTGAGTATGAAGCGGCATTACTCAACAAGGAGGAGGGGGCAATTTTGCACCCTAAGAAACATTCATTCTGCACTGTCGGTAGACAGTTTAGGTTGTCACAACGGGAGGGGGGTGCACTACTGACCCTGAGTGTGTAAGGGTCCAGGACACTGATAAACACCTTACAACACACAGGACAGCCCCCACAACAAAGAACTACACAGCCTAAAACATGGGCCAAAGGGACTGGTTTAAACTGTTTCACACCATAAATAGGGTCTCATCTGCACAGTCTGTTGAGTGAAGAAAGCCACAGCTCTGGCAGCTGGCAGAGCTGAAAGAGCAGGAAAAGTCTATGTAGGGCCCTTAGGGTTCCACCCACATTTGCCAGGAAAGGAGAGATACCTCAAGGAATGAAATCTGAGAGGAACCACAGGTAACCTCACTGCTTACCTGTACCTCCTTCTCTAGTCCCCAGCTGGCCTGGCACAGATTGACAACCCTGAATGGATGGATCATCAAAATCTCCAGTCCCTCTGAGACCCCACTGGCAAGAGGGAAAGAAAGAAACTAAATCCCAAGTGCCCACCGAGCGCCAGCTCGATCCTGGCAATTCCACAGTCATCAATTCACTCAGGCCTCTTTCAGCGCAGGAGGCGGGTACTGTCATCAGGCCCACTGTGAAAGGGTGAACCCGAAGCTTCCACAGCTGGCAAATGCTAGAGCAGGGCTCTGAATAGGGTGACCTGCAAAAGCCAGCCCATCCATCCCCACACTGCTCGCCGGGGCTTGCTTCCTTTATCTCAAGGGAGGCCTGTATTGTGAGGCCAGACAAGGCCTTGCGCACTGTATCCCGAGACATTTAAAAAATGGTGAGGATGCCTCTAGTTGACAGGAGGAAGCATCCCTCCTCCCTGTCCCCACTACCTAGCCAACCCTAACTGGCCTCTTTCTGTGTCAGGGAAGCAGTCAGCTGAACAGCTCTGCCAGCCTCCTGCCGCTCACCCTGCCTTCAGTCCTTCTGGGCCACAGCAGCTCCCCCGTGCGCTAAAGCACAAATCCCTCCACACCACCCTGCTGTCGATACAGCCTCACTGTCCCAGGCCAAACACCTTCAAGTCCCGGCTCCATGACCCCCAATCCCCGTTTTACACACATACAAAGCCATTTGCTTTCAAATACCCACACCTTGCTCCTACTGTCCTACCCCTGACAGCCCCTTACCATCTTCCTTCCTCTATCCACAATCACACCTGGTCTCCGCCCCACACCCATGAAGCCCCAACACTTGGATTAGAACTCCTCCGGCACTTATCAACAGGCCCACAGACAGCAGTTGTGTGTAGACTTCTCCTACACACCTCACTTAGAACGCAAAGGCCCTACAGACAAGGCAAGGCAGGGCAATGCCTTAAAGATATCATAGTCCGTTTGCTGTTGCTATAACTGAATACCCAAGATAGGGTAACTTATAAAGAAAGGAAATTTATTTCACAGTTCTGGAGGCTGGGAAATCCAAGGTCCCAGGGCCACATCTTGTTAGGGCCTCCGTGCTAGTGGGGACTCTGCAGAGTCCTGAGATGGCACGGGGTAGCACATGGCAAGGGGGTTGGAGCATGACAAACTCGTTCTTAGACCCACTCTTGTGATGACCCAAATGGATTAATCCATTCATGAGGGCACAGCCCTCATTACCCGATCACCTCTTGAAGGCCCCACCTCTTAATACTGTTACACTGGGGACTGAGTTTCAACACGAGCTTTGGAGGGGACATTCAAGCCATAAGAATACCATTTAATAACCATATAGAGAATGTAACCAAACACTTAAAAAACAGACAAAATCAAAGACATGATGTGAATAGCCTAAATCACTGCTGAAAAGTACATGCACGTCAGAAGTAAATCCTGGTCAGCCACAGCGGCTCACGCACTTTGGGAGGCCGAGGCAGGAGGATTGCTTGAGGCCAGGAAATCGGGACCAGCTTGGCAACACAGTGAGACCCCGTCTCTAACAAAAAAAATTACAAAATTAGCCAGGTGCAGTAGCACGTGCCTGTAGTCTCAGCTACTCAGGAGGCTGAGGTGATAAGATCGACTGAGCCCAGGAGTTTGAGGCTACAGTGAGCTATGACAACGCCAGTGCACTCCAGCCTGGGTGACAAGAGTGAGACCTTGTCTCAAAAAAAAAAAAAAAAACAGACTTCCATATAAACTTTACTTCAGCTTACCCCCGCATCATCAAATGAGAGTCTTCAAAATCTAAGCCTTTAAAACTATTTTCCAGGCTCAAAAAATTACCAAAACCCTATACACACAAACATGCTTCTGAGAATATTGCCTATCTGATCTGATTTACTGAATAAATGAGTAATTTGATGATTTTAGCTTAAAAAACAGCAATCCCTTCTAAGGACTTCAAAACACCAAATCAAGAGAGTTCTTTAAAGCAGAAGAATAGCAGCATTGTTTTAGGTCATAACATTTAACGTAAAGCATGTGATACAAGAAGGCAGATACTTGAACAGCAGCAGCCTGGTACACCTGCTGACGTACATTCATGAATTTATATATTGAGTGAAAAGAACTCAGATTATAGTCAGGTAGAATTTGGGTTCAAATGCTAACTCCAGCTAGGCACAGTGGCTTGTGCCTATAATCCCAGCTACTCAGGAAGCTGAGCAGGGAGAATCACTTGAGGCCAGGAGTTTGAGACCACGCTGGGCAACACAGCAAGATCCCATCTCTAAAAAAAAAAAAAAAATTTTAATGAGCCAGGAGTGATAGTTTGAGCCTGTAATCCCAGCTACTCAGGAGGCTGAGGTGGGAGGATCGCCTGAGGCAAGAAATTCCGACACCAGCCTGGGCAATATATGAGACCTATCTCTGAAAAAGAAAAAACTAGCTAACTCCACTACTTACTAGTTATGTGGCTCTTGGCATATTACTCATATTCAAACTGCAGTTTTCTCATGTGTAAGTACAAAGTAAGAACTACCACATGGGATGCTACAGGAACCACATCAAACAACATGTGTAAACTAACAAGGAAAATGCTCAGCACGCAGAAGCACAATAAGCGTTAGTCTCCTTTCCTTCCCACTGCAACTGGAAAGGCAAATTTCCCTTTATCCTAAATTCATCTCTTACTTCCTTTCTCTACCTCCTCATGGCACCAGCAGAGATGCAGCTCTCCTTTCCTATTACGATCTCCAGAGCTGCTCCTACTCCCTGACTTAAGCAGAGAAGCTTCAGGGTTCCTCCAGACAACTAAAAATTTCACTGTTCCATTCTAGGTATGTGCCAACCTCTCCCAATCCTAACCACCACGGCTTTGATAGCTGCTGGGGCCTAATTCAACAAAGCCTTCCTTTACCTTCCTTATTCGGTCAGCTGCAAACTTACACTTACCTTTCTTTCACTGTCCCTGGTCTCTCTCTCTGTCCCTTTCTCTTCTGGTCCACTCCCTCCACCCTGCATGAGTCACTCCATGGCCTTTTATCGGGCTTCCCAGACTGACACAGATCCCTCTCTCTGATCCTTTCTGCATTCTCTCAAATTGTCCTTCTTTCTAAACTGTTGCTTTTTTAAGATGGGATAATGGAATTGTGGTTGCGTTTTTTTAAAATATTAACTAAACTATAAAATAACAGAGAAATCTCTTGAAAATTCTGAAATTCTTGGAAACTAACACGTTTCTAAATAATCCATGAATCAAAGAAGAAATCAAAAGGAAAATTACAACGTATTTTGAACTGAATGAAAATGAAAACATGACACATCAAAATCTGTGTGCTGCCCCTAAAGCAGTACTTAAGGGGAAATTTATGCCAATAAATTCAAAATTTTAGATGAAATAAATTTCTTGAAAGAAAAACTACCAAAGCTCACTCAAGAAGTAACAGGTGGCCGGGCGCGGTGGCTCACGCCTGTAATCCTAGCACTCGGGGAGGCCCAGGCGTCAGGATCGTTTGAGCTCAGGAGTTGGAGACCAGCCTGAGCAAGAGCGAGAGACCCCATCTCTACTAAAAGTGGAAAGAAATTAGCTGAACAACTAAAAATATATAGAAAAAATTAGCCAGGCATGGCGGCACATGCCTGTAGTCCCAGTCACTCAGGAGGCTGAGGCAGGAGGATCACTTGAGCCCAGGAGTTTGAGGTTGCTGTGAGCTAGGCTGACGCCACGGCACTCACTCTAGCCCAGGCAACAGAGCAAGACTCTGTTTAAAAAAAAAAAAAAAGAAAGAAATAACAGGTAATAGCTCTATATTTATTATAGAAATTGGATTTATAGGTAAAAACTTTCTAGGCCCAGATGAATTCACTCAGGAATTCCATCAAACAATTAAAGAAGAAATAAAACAAATTATTTACCAACGCTTCCAGAAAACTGAAAAGAATACCTCCCAACTCACTGTATGAAGCCAGCATTACTCTGATGCCAAATTCTGACGAAGACATTACAAAAAAAGAAAACTACACACCAATATCTCTCATGAAAATAAATGTAAAAATTCTAAACAAAATTTTTGCAAACTGAGTCCAACGATCTAGAAAAGAAGGATAGGTAATACATCATGACCAAGTAGAGTTTATCCCACAAATGCACGGTTGGTTTAACATTCAAAAACCAGTATAATTCACTGAACTGTAAACCAAAAAAGAAAAGCCATATGATCATCTCAACAGACACACAAAAAGCACTAAAACTTAACATTTGGTCCCGATTTAAAAAAAAACAAACTCTAAGTGATAGAAATAGAAAAATCTCCTCGACTTGATAAATGGCATCTACGAAATATCTATAGCTGATACCATACTTAATAGCATACAACTGAATACTTTCCCTATAGGATCAAGAATAAAACAAGGAAATCCACTCTCACCACTTCTACTCTTTATGTACTAGAAGTATGAGCCAGTGCAATAAGGCAAGCAAAAAATAAACAAATAAATAAAAGGCATTCGGACTGGGAAGGAAAAAATAAAACTGTCCTTATTCACAGACAACACAGATGGACTATCCAATGGAATCTACAAAAAGAAGCTACTAGAACTAATAAGATAGTACAGCAAGATTTCAGAATACAAGATCAGTATATAAAAATCAACTGTATTTTTATACATTAGCAATAAACAATTAGAAATTGAAATCTTTAAATATACTATTTACCAGCCAGGCGTGGTAGCTCAAGCCTGTAATCCTAGCACTCTGAGAGACCAGGGCAGGAGGCTCTCTTGAGGGCAGGAGTTCGCGAGACCAGCCTGTGCAAGAGCAAGACCCGTCTCTACTAAAAACAGAAAAAATTAGCCAGACAACTAAAAATAGTTAGCTGGGCATGGTGGCAAGCACCTGTAGTCCCATCTACTTGGGAGGCTGAGGCAGGAGGATCGCTTGAGCCCAGGAGCTGGAGGTTGCTGTGAGCTAGGCTGATGCCACGGCACTCTAGCCCAGCCAACAGAGTGAGACTCTGTCTCAAAAAAAAAAAAAAAAATACTACTTACCCCATAAATCTAAGATCTATACATTGAAAACTATAAAATACTGCTGAGAAAAATTAAAGACCACCTAAATAAACTGGCAAATGTACCACGTTCATGGGTCGGAAGATACAATATTGTTAGTAAGTTAATCCTCCCCCCAAATTATTAATATCTACAGATTCAACACAATCACCATCAAAATTCCAGCAGGCTTTTTTGTATTAATAGAATGTGACAAGCTAATTATAAAATTCATTCAGAAACATAAAGGGCTTAGAATTGATAATTGCTGAAGGCAGACGATAACCACATCACCACTAATGTTTATATTCATTATATTAATATTATTCTCTCTACTTTGATTATGCTTGAAATTTTCCAGAGTGAAATGTGTTGTGTTTTATTTTTAATAAAGACTGAGATGTAGGCCGGGCGCGGTGGCTCACGCCTGTAATCCTAGCACTCTGGGAGGCCGAGGTGGGCGGATCGTTCTGAGCTCAGGAGTTCGAGACCAGCCTGAGCAAGAGCAAGACCCCGTCTCTACCAAAATATAGAAAGAAAATTAATTGGACAGCTAAAAATATATATATAGAAAAAATCAGCCGGGCATGGTGGCGCATGCCTGTAGTCCCAGCTACTCGGGAGGCTGAGACAGTAGGATTGCTCGAGCCCAGGAGTTTGAGGTTGCTGTGAGCTAGGCCGACGCCACGGCACTCGCCCCAGGCAAGAGAGTGAGACTCTGTCTCAAAAAAAAAAAAAAAAAAAAAGACTGAGATGTTTCCAGGAACACATATAAATACAAAATATCCTTCCTTTAAAATTTTCATTACGTGACAAAAAGGGTTTCCTTTTTCACACCCTGGCTTGGTTTCCCAGGCCCTATAACCAGTCCTCTCTGCTTCCTGTTCCTCTCTGACAGGGGTCAACAAATTAGACTCTGCAGGCCACATCTGGCCCATCACTTGTCTTGTACAATCCACAAACTAAGAAGGTTCTACACTTTTAAATGGTTGGGAAAAAAAAAAATCAAGACTATTTTCTGACATGAAAAACTATGTAAAATCAGAAAATGTTATTGAAACAGTCATACATATTGTCAGTGGTTACTTCTGTGCTACAATGACAGAGGTGATTAGCTGTAACAGAGAGCAGAAGGCTCACAATGACTGAAATACTTAACTGTCTATCCCGCTGCTTCCGGACAAAGTCCATCAATCCCTACTCTATTGTACACCTTCCTCTCCCTCAGCTGACTAACTCCCTCCCTCAGGATACCCATTACTACCTCACCTCTGTTCAAGCACCAGTTCCACGCCACAAACCCAAAGCTCCCTTCCTCCCCTTTCCCAGACCCTAACCAACAGCAGCAGTGCACGTGGCAGCAGGTAAGCCAAACACCATTCGTCACTACATAGCTCCAGGCCTGGGAGAGGCTGTCCCTCTGTGTGCAGGGGGTGCTGATGAGCCCCCCATTCATTTCCGATTTCCAGAGCAGGTTGGCTGGCTAGCAGCTATGAAGGAGGGAGCACGAGACGGAGGCAGAGCACAGAAAATTCCTCAGTAGTAGCCCATCAGAGGAATGTCAGTCCCCTGCCTGCAATGTCACCAGTTGGAGACCAATTCTAGATATTAATTCAAAAAAGAAATGAGGAAGGAAAAGGGGATGACGGACAGAAGGAAAAGAGAAGAAAACCTGTCATTCCAACAATGCAGAGACTCTCACAAACGGCGGTTAACAGAAACTTCAGAAACTTCAGGGACACTAGTGAGTAGAGGGGCAGACCCCACCACCGCGAGGCCCAAGCAGCAGAACAGCCGACGACGGAGGGGCACAGCAGAGCTTCGGCTTCAACGCTCAGCTCATCAGGTGCCCCGACTTCGGTTAGCTGGCACACAAAACAAGGTGGCAAATCTGCCGGGATTAAAACCCAGGGGTCACCACCTTCCTTGCCTGCCATTTGGAAACAAATAATAAAGTAATGAAAAACCTGGAATGAATCTCTGCAACTGAAATCCCAGATAGGAAACCCTCATCTCTGCTAATTTAAAGTGGCAATCGAGAGAGGAAGCGGATTTTGGAAATGTGCAGATGCCCCAAAGGTCAGGACTTGATCTCACTGTCAATGAGTTCTCAGTGAGAAGCAGAATATGGGAAAGGACTTGGGGGTCACAAAAATAGTTAAACAGAAGGAGTACGTTCTAGTATTCAACAGTACAGTAGAGCAATTACAGTTATCAACAATGTATCGTACATTTCAAAATAGCTAGAAGAGAACTGTAATGCTTCCCACACAGAGAAAAGATAAATGTTTGAGGTAATGGATATCCCAATTACCCTGACTTGATCATTACACGCTATATATATGCATCCTAAATACATGTACAAAAATATCACCTGTACCACAAAAATATGTACAATTATGATACATCAATTTAAAAAAAAACAGTTGGGCATGGTGGCTCACACCTGCAGTCCCAGCTACTTGGGAGGCAGAGGTGGGAGGGTCACTCGAGCCCAGGAGTTTGAGGCTGGCCTGACAACAAATCGAGACTCCCATCTCGAAAAATGCCAAAACAAAACAAAAAACAAACAAAAAGGGAATCTGACAGACCTGGTTCTGTGAGGCAACGTGGGAGTTCTGGCTGACCATGATAAGTTTAATGTGTCCCCAAGGCAGCGCTGCTCTAAGAGTATTGACATAGTCTTGAGTTGAAATAAATCACCTGATTTACACTGTCTGGATCCAGGAAGACAGGGGTTCTAGTCACACTCTGTGCTCCTCAGAGGACCTGAGGGTACTTACTGTGTGCTGTTCTAGAACAAGATTGTAAGGAAAGAGTCTAATAAACTACCTGCCTCCAGTCTGGAAACAATGCAAAGAGGACAGACTTTTAACTCAGTAAGTGAAAAATCACTCTTTTCAGTTTTGGAAAGATCCAGAAGGCTGGAATACGACTAGCCAGGGAAAGTTATCACGAGGCAGATTCAAGAGCTGCTAATAATCAGAGGTGCCCCTAGATCAAATGAGCTGCCTTAAAAGTAGCTGAATCCTCGTCACCTACCAGAAGCATCCCAGTGGGGCCAGGAGGACTGCATCACCACACAGTAGCTGAAACGTCAAGTTCTTGCACTAACCTTATAGCTGGAATTCTCGGATATTCACAAGGATTCAACTCTAGAGGCTCCAACATGAGTGGTACAACTTTGTTTATTTTAAAAAGCATCACACTGTACGAAGGCACAGAGAATTCTCCTGGCTCACTTTCTCACTTGTCTGTTTCCCCTCAGCTAGAGGCAACCTCTTTTCAACTCAGTTCCCCCATCATCTCAAATCTCCCAGCCTCACTTTTGACAATGCCTGGCACAGAGACTTGATCACTCAACAAATATCTAAACTCCAGGCTTCTTGCAATTAATTAAAAAAAAAAAAAAAGGACAAAAGACGAAGAAACCAGTCCCTGCCAGCAAAATCCATCAGCTGTTTGAGAGAAAACAGGTCTTTCTCTTCTTGACCTCGCTACTCTCTGAAACTTCACCCTCAAAGGTATTCGGTGACTAAGAACTCATCATCTTATGTCAATGCAGAACTTGTCACCATCTCCTGTTGCAGTATATAGCTCCTCTGGCCAGGCAAATATAGTACCTATGTAGCTTTCTCTATACAATATTTTGCATGATCACATGCAACGAGGAATAAAAAGGCTCTGAGGATAATAAACTTTGGGTGAGAAAGTAAATACTGCATTAGCCTTTCGGCAAAGAATCTCATACTTATTCAATAAATCCTCTCCTTAGCCTACCATCACAATATACATTCAATTTTTATTTCTAGTTTAAAAAAAATACCTAAAAGAATAATGTTGGAAAAAATTATAAATTCCAAATTCATACTTTACTGCCACTTTATTTAAAATAATATGGAAGATCGCTTGAGCCCAGGAGTTCAAGGTTGCAATGAGCTCTGATTGTACCACTGCATTCTAGTATGGGTGACAGAGTGAGACTCTGTCTCTAAAAAACTAAAATAAAATAACATAAAATGGAAGGACTGAGGATATTCCAAATGTCAGAAAAAAATGAAACAATCAAACAAATTTATTAAATATTATCAAGGGACCTTCCCATACTAAAAACGTGCCTCTGAGTGGCTTATGGGAGAGGAGGCATGAAATTAGGAAAGAGAAGACAGGAGGCTCAGGCCAGAAAGGATGCAGAGGGAGGAGCAGAGGAAGAGCTGAAGAGGTGAGTGGACTTTGGTGACACAGGGCAGGATCAAGTTTAATCTGCCATCCATGCCCCTATGACACCCTACAGCTTTGTCACTAGGTCTTGAACAGTGTTTCAATGTGGAACCAAATGTCAGAGCAACTGTACCATTTACCACAGCACTTTCCAAACCAACAGAAAATAAATCCATTCCTCTTCCCATGTGAAAGCTCTGCAAATATTTCAACTGACAAGAGAAGCACAGCCCACCTAAGTCTCCAAGCTAAACAGCCCTGTAGTTCCTTCAACCGTATGATGAACACATTCGAGCTGGAAAGGCAGCAGCACATCAGAGCGAAAAGAACATAGGATTTTTAGTCACCAACCTTGGCTCAAATCCAAGCTCAGCCACTGGTTAGCTCTGTATTCTTAACCTTGGTTCCTCATTTATAAAATAAGGAAAGTAACAGTTGTGCTAACTACCTCAAGATTTGTTCTGAGAGGACCACATTTAATGAAAGGTACACATCAAATGTATCCTTTTCACCTGTGCTGCTGCAGACGCTCATTAGATTTCATAGTATTATTAACATCAACTTCATAAACTTCATGAATTAAATTAGGTTTATAAATAAAGTTTTGGAAACCAACCCACCTAACCACATACGTGGTAGAGGAAAGAAAGTCAGAAACAAAGGCAAGAGAAGTGATTACTAGGAATCCCAGTGCAGCTAGGCAGTATCCTAGCTGACATTCATATTCTACACTAGTCCTTCAATGTGAACTTGCAGGTTTTAACTTTGGTTTTATTTTTAATTTAAAAACAAGGAAAGTTAGTAACTGACATGCCAAAAATTTGTTTTGCGAAATAATATTTTATTCATTAAAGTGAAATTCTTGTCATTAATAAATGATTTGCTTTCCATAACAATCAAGATGGGTCCAACTAGGTCCAGGCTGGAGGGTCTGGCTAAGATGCTGAGGCAGGAAGATCACTTGAGGCGAGTTCAAGACCAGCCCGGGCAAGATAGCGAGACCGTGTCTCCACAAAAAATATTTTAAAAATTAAAATTAAATCAGCTGGATGCAGTGGTATGCACCTGTAGTCCCAGCTACTCGGGAGGCTGAGGTGGGAGGATTACTTGAGCCCACGAGTTCAAGGCTGCAGTGAGCTAGGATTGTGCCACTGCACTCCTGCCTGGGCAACAGAGCGAGACCGCACATCTAAAAAAATATACATGATCCCACACATTGGTAAAGAATTGGAGAACTTGGAATCCTCATACACTGCTGGTGGGAGTGTAAAATGGTGTGGTTTTGGAAAACAGTTTGGCAGTTTCTCAAAAAGTTTAACATAGCTACCATATGACTGAGCAATCCAACTCCTAGGTACGTGAACTTCTACATTTGTTCATAGCAGCATTATTCATAATAGCCAAAGTGGAAAAAACCCAAATGTCCATCAACTTATGAACAAAGTGCCGACTATCATATAGCCATAAAAGGAATTAAGTACTAATACATGCTACAACAGGATGTAGGATGTATCGAGGATAAACCTTGATAACGTTACACTAAATGAAAGAAGCCAGACAAAAGGTCACATATTGTATGATTCCATTTATATGAAATATCCAGAATAGGCAAATCCAGAGAGACCAAAAGAAGACTGGTGATTGCCAGGGGCTGGGGGGAGTAGGGAATGGGGAGTGACTATTAATGAGTACATGATTTCTTTCTGAGGTAATGAAAATATTCTGGAAACACACAATGGTGATCAAATGCATAATTTTGTGAATATATTAAAAACCACTGGAATGTATACTTTATAAAGCCTGAACTTTATGGTATGTGAATCATACCTCCATAAAGCCGTTTTCTAAAAATACATGTTTAATTGCAAATGAATACATGAATGATGAAGAATGGTGTGAAAAGTTCATGTTCAAAACCTTGGTGATGGGGTGTGGAGGGGGTCGGAGAGGAAGACAAGTGTTGAGGCAGAAGGAGATAAGAAAAAGAGAGTTAAAAAAAAAATCTAAGGCTGCAGGCCTTGAGTGGAAGGACTGCACAAAGCTAAATGTGCAAAGAAGTGAGCGTAAAGAATAAAAACCAGGGCACTAAGATTGAAAAATCTAGCAGGTAACTCAATGGGGGAGAGGAAGCAAACCTATGTACCTGCAGTGATTCTATGCAGTCTGCAGAAAATGCCAAAATGAGAGACAAGAAAACAGGACAGAAGATTTAAGATTGGCCCTAATCTACCAAAGTGTACAAAAAAAATTTAAAAACATGCAAAAAGAAAACTCAATAGCTCCTGCTCAAGAATTCTTGGGCCTACTGGGGTAGAACAAAATCATGATAAGGACACACCAGTGTCTCCTACATAGGAGAATATATTGAGAGAAAAGGGGCATTTATTGGGAGAAAAGGTCCAACTGTGATTGTTCTAGAATAAAGCAGCCCTAAAGACAGCTTTAGGAATTCAAGGTGAATAAGTGCCCCTAGAAAACAAACGACTTAATTGGGATCTTCCCAAGAACACAAGAAGAGAGAGAGGAAGAAGGCGACAGTTTTAATTTTTAACAAGTATTTATTTTTCTTTTTTAATTTTTAAAAAATCTTTATTTATTCATTTTTTTAGAGATGGTGTCTCACTAGGTTGTCCAAGCTGGACTTGAACTCTTGGGCTCAAGCGATCCTCCCATCTCAGCCTCCCAAGTAGCTGGGACTACAGGCTGGCACCATTGTGCCCAGGTAAAAACAGGTGTTCCTTGACAAATATTAACAATGCTGTCAGTTTCTTTGCATGCCTCTTTCCTACTCCTGACCAGGGCCTTTCTTTTGTGTATGCTCAGTTCTTTGTTTTTTTGAGACAGAGTCTCCCTGTCACCCGGGCTACAGTGCCATGGCGTCAGCCTAGCTTACAGCAATTCCTCTGCCTCAGCCTCCTGAGTAGCTGGGCCTACAGGTGTGCACCACCAAGCCCAGGTAAATTTTTCTATTTTTAGTAGAGACGGGGTCTTGCTCTTGCTCAGGGCTCAGGCTGGTCTCAAACTCCTGAGCTTAAGTGATCCTCCCATCTAGGCCTCCCAGGGTGCTAGGATTACAGGCGTGAGCCACCTCATCCAGCCCTATGTGCATGCTCAGTTCTTTAAAAAAGAAGTTCAATAATGAGCTTTCTTTTTAGAAGCAAAGAATTTTTCCTCTTTAACTTTTGTTTTCCCTAGGCTATATGAACAATGGATAAACCTGAAATTTAATATCTTAATCTCTTAGACCCTCCCTGTCCAAACATATCAAACTTTTAAAAAAAATGGTGAAAGGTGTACAAGAGAAAAAAAGAGAAGCAATCTGCACCAAATGCACAATCTTTCCAAAGTTTGGAACAAAGATGATGTCCATTTCTGGATAAAACAGATGTTAGAGGCAGAGTCCCCTCCTTCAGGAAATAAGATTTGAATTAGATGCTAAGATACAATTCAATGGACTTTGAAAGTTGACGTGTACTGCTGGGAAGTGTCTCACAGCTGGTGGAGTCAAGTGAAACTGGAGTGAAATCTCCTTAAGGGCAGGGACTAAGCGATCCACTTCCTATGTAACACTGAAATGCCTAGCCCTATACCGGCACCCAACAGATTCAACAGCTTTCCATGAAGCCACACACTCTGCTACGCACTTCTGGTGCCACTGCCTAGTGGAGGTAGCAGAAAAGACGCAGTGTGCCAACTCCCGTGTGTACAGAGTGCTGGACAAGCCTGCAGGAGACTGGAGGACCAGGGAAGCCTTCTAGGCAAGGTAATGTCTGAGCTGAGTTTTAAAGGTGATGATGCAATGAAATGAAAGAATATTCCAGCAGAGGGAGACAAAGAGACTAAGAGAAATTTCAAGGGACCAAGAGCTATTCAGCACAACTCAGTGAAGCACACCACAGAGGTGGGGACAGGAGGAGAGCAGAGGCCAGAGCAAAGTGATGAAGTGTCCTGGATACCAAGCTAAGAAAACCTTATTACCAAGGCAGTGGGAGCCACTGAAGGGTTTTAAATGGAAGAGTGACTGTGAACAAATTAATAGTTTGGAAAGACAGAGGCAGGAATAAACCTCTAGATTTAAACAAAAAAAGAAAGAAAGAAAAGAACTACAATGAAGATGTGGGAAAAGGGATCAGGAAAAACACCGTTAAAAGATCTTCACTCTCAGCTGGGCGTGGTGGCTCATGCCTGTAATCCTAGCACTCTGGGAGGCTGAGGCAGGAGGATAGCTTGAGCTCAGGAGTTGGAGACCAGTCTGAGCAAGAGTGAGATCCAGTTTCTACTAAAAATAGAAAAAATTAGCCGGGCATGGTGGCGCATGCCTGTAGTCCCAGCTACTCAGGAGGCTGAGGCAGGAGGATCACTTGAGCCCAGGAGATTGAGGTTGCTGTGAGCTAGGCTGACGCCACGGCTCTGTTTCAAAAAAAAAAACTTCACTCTCTTCTCTCATGGACAAATTTTCTTTATAGGGTTACCAAATCATCCTTTGAAAATGGAGAACTCAGAGGTAGCTGACAGCAGTCAACCAGTCCTCAGAATTAGTATTGTGAAGAATTAGAGGTCATATTTTAATTTCAATTCAAGATGCTTTAAAAAATTCACCCCTTTATACATTTTGATACATTACAGTTTTTAAAGAGCATATTACCATAACTCTAAATTGATTTGGGATGAACAGTAGACCACCATAAAGTTTAAAGTCTTCACAGTCACAGAGATCATCTGTTACATTCACTTTGGAACAGAGCATAGCCACTCCTGCCCCTCAGCATACCCAAAATACATTCTTTCAGCCCAATTTCTTGATCGTCACGTTGTTTCACAGCAAAAGGCTGAGGCCACAATATTAAGAGATTTCTGAGCTGAGAGAACCCCATGGGAGTACTTTACCTTCCAGCTAGTCTATTCAGTACTAACAATTCCAACCACCAGGAGGAATTTCCCTGCCTAGGCTTGTTTTGTTGGCACACCACACACACAAAAAAATCTCCTGACATTTTATATCCAATAAGAAAGGACTTATTTAAAGGACGATCAGAATAAGAACATTTTTAATGCCAGGCAAATTTAACAGCTTTCTCAGCAGATTTCTCAGTGGATTCTGATAAATGACCTCAAAGTAAACTCATACTTACTCTTAAAAGATAATTCATAAAATTATTTATAAATAATGCCAGTAATCCCAGATACTCAGGAGGATGAGGCAGGAGGATCATTTGAGACCAGAAGTCAGAGGTTGCAGTGAGCTATGAGAGCGCCACTGCACTCCAACTTGGGAACAGAGGGAGACCCTGTCTCAAAAAAAAAAAAATTTAATACCAAGAAAATAGACTTTTTTTTTTAAAGAAAGGACAGTCTTTTAATTGGAACAAATTTAGCTTTGTGAAAACTCTCAGTATTATCCTTGTTTTTCTCATTACACTAAGGCCCACTCAACACTCCATCCATTTCAGGGGCCTGACCACAGAGTCTCCAAGATTCATTCTCACCAACTTTACGAGGACACCGACTCCTCCTATCTTTGAAGAGGGACCACAATGTCATGGAACTGATGAGAAGATGAAGTTCTACCCCAGGCTGAAGAAGATTCTGTAGGCAAGGACTTCTTAAATGTTAAAATAGGCACCTCAAGCTTCTTTCCATCCCCTTGAACTTTACAGATGGGGAAATGAAGGTCCAGAAAGGAAAGCTGACTTGCCCGAAGCCATAAAGCCAAGAAGAGCATTTCTCCAGCCTCCTGACATCCTGCCACTGCTTCCTTACGGAGCTGGGCAGTTTACTAATACTATGTACAACTCAGTCATGTGATTTACATTTGTATACGGTTAAATGGCAAGTCTTACATATTGCTTTTTATTTTTATTTACTTTTTTCTTTTTAGAGACAAGGTCTCCCTCTGTCACCCAGGCTGGAATACAGTGGCGTAATGATAGCTCACCACAGCCTCAGACTTCTGGGCTCAAGCAAAGCAACCCTCCTGCCTCAGCCTCCAGAGTAGCTAGGACTACAGGTTCACGCCACCACACCCGGCTATGAGTCTTATGTATTATGAGAACCCAACCCTGATAGTAATTTTGATATTACTATCACCTGAGTCATCTGGAACATAAGATAAGATGTATTGAGTCAAATCAGTGATAAAGAGAACTAGTGCTTCAGAGAAATTACATCTCAAGGCGACACACTGCAGACACACACCCTAAAAGTTCATGTTTGAAACAGAAATTTTAATACAAACTTCACTTTAACCACAACTACTATAATTATTCTTCACTCACTAGATAGTGTACTTGACACTCACGTATTTGGACTGTTGCCAAGGTGCAGTGATAAAGCTTTCCACTTTCTTACTGAAAATGAATGTCAAGAATATCCCTCCATACCTGGTACCCACAGGCAAGCATTACAAAGCATTTTCTAGCCATCTAAAGTTGCTAAGTCTTTTTTTTTTCCAGCATATTATGGGGGTACAGATGTTTAGGTTACGTATGTTTCCCTTACCCCCTACCCCCCCAAAGTTGCTGAGTCTTAAAAAGCCTCTGCTTTGTGTGACTAAATCAAAAGGGAAAAGGAGACATTTTTACGGAGAAAAAAATTATTGGATCAGCCATTTCTTCACAAAAAAAATTTTATCCAGATTAACACTCTACTTCTCCTTTTACCATACACTCTTCTGTGTTGGTTTGCCTATTTTATGACGTACGTGTGTTATTTTTATGCCTTGTTTTTAGTTACTAAGAAAAAATTACTATAGTCCTTTTGATATCACCCACATTGGCAAAACTGCAGTCCCCTACAAACCACCAGAAATGGATGCTGTTGTCTAGGAAGCCCACAGCTGTGATTTCGTCTCAAGAGGCATCCTCCTGGGTGACAGCAAATGTTGCTGGGCTCTGCAATATTTTTTAAAGGTTCTTGTATCTGTTGCTAACTTGGGAAACGTTATCAATGGCTTGCGATGCTCTTTTTACAACAAAAACATTTTTCCTCTGTCACCAATTAGGCAGCAAATTTATGGGAATTTTTCCTGGCCCTTCCTGCCACTTTCGGACAAATCATCAAGAGCATCAACAAATCAAGGTTCCCTCCATTTGAACGATCACAGGAATTCTTGTTTGGTCCGTAAATAGGCTAGAACTACCTGGAAACTGATCTCTTTTCCAGTCATCTCCAGGGCAGCTTGCCAAAGACTGGACTACGGTGTCTTAAACTTAACCACTTAAGCTAATACGATTACCAAACTGCTGGAAATGCAAAATTTCCTCAGCAAAGCACATCCAACCTGACGCAAATAACCAAGTTTCGAGGAGAAAGGACAGTCCGCCTGCTTCGGGCGGCCCTCCCAGCGAAGCGGCGAGCGGGCCCCGGCTGCAGCAGCACCCGCAACAGGCCCGGGGAACTCTGCCCGCGGCCCCTGCTTCCCGCGCCGCGTCCTGGGGACGACCGCAGAACAACGCTGTCCCCGCCCTAAGGAGGGGACCAGGACGACGCGGCGGCGGCGTCGCCTCTCCCGGGGCGCTGGGAAAGCAAAGCGCGAGGGTCAGCCCCCGCCTCTCGGCACGCAGGCGACCTGGGGGACCCAGAACCAGCTGGGCCCCAACGCCAGCGGACAACTGCCCGCGAGCCCCGGGACACTCCGGGGCAGGGAACCGTGGACTCGGAGAAAGGGACGGCGCAGGCGCGGGACGTGCTGGGTGCGGGGGAGCGGGGAGGCGGTGGGGGGGGAGTCCAGGAGGGGGACAGCGCAGGCGCGGGGCCCGCCGGGGTCTGCGGGGCCGCCCGGGCCTGGCCGCGCGGGCGGCGCTGAGGTGAACTGAGTCCCCGGCGCAAGCTGAGGGAACCCGGCCCTGGCTCTTACCGCGGGGCGCCGCATCGCTCGCTTGCTGGCTCCGGGTTGGGGCCGGGCGGCGAGCTCGCCTGGTGGCGCGGCCGGGATCCGCTGAGTCCGGCCTCAGGGCAGCAGCCAACCCCGCGGCGCCGCTCGCCCGGCCCGCCCTGCCTCCCTCGCGGCCCCCGCCCTCGGACCGCCCATTCACCGCCCCGCACGGCCGCGGCCGCCTGCGCAGGCGCCGTACGGGCCCCGCCCACATCCCGCCACCACGCAGGCGCCCGCAGCCCCGCCCACCCGGCTCGCGTCCCTCCGGGCGCTGGGTTGCGCAGGCGCCTTGCCGTTCGGCCGTTCACCAGCGACGCCCAGGCAGCCAGTACGCATGCGTCAGGTCTTGAGCTGAAGGCTGGTGAAGTGAGTGCGGCTGGAGGCACGGCAGGTCAAGCGGGGTGATACCTAGAGTCCGGTAGTCCCAAAGGTTCTCCTCAGCGCGGAGGTCCGTCATTCCTGCAGCACGTATTTACTGGGCGCCAGGGACGGCGCTAGGCAGGAGCCAGACAATGGGGCAAAAACCATACAAGCTCTGCCCTCCTGGCGCTCCCAGTGCATCAGGGAGCGCAGACACAACGCAAATGAGCAACCAGACACACACGCACGCATATTAGGCTAAATAGCCTTTGTCAAGTTAGAGAGAACGCATTGCAATTATCCTACAAGATCTTCCCTTTGATACTTTGAACTACTTTAATAAGTTTTTCTTTTATTATGTCATTTTAGGTTCCTAGGAAAAACGCAACTTGGTCTTGATATATTTTAATATATAGCTGGACTATTTGCTAATATTTTTAGTATTTTTGCATATACATAAGAGAAGTGGGCCTACACTTTTGACTTCTTGTGCCGTCCGTGTCTGGTTTGGTATTAATATTATACTAAATTCACAATGAGTTATGGGGAATTCCATTTTCTTCTTTTTCTGGAAGATTATAAGATCAGGACTTTTTATTTTTTCTAATGTTTGCTGACCTCGCCTATAAAATCATCCAGGCCAGGTGTTTTTCTTTGGTTTTGTTTTTTGTGAGATTTTTTAGGAGATGGGGTATAGATTTTAAACTAAGCATTCAATGTCTTTAATGGTTCTAGATCTAGACAGACTTTTCTGTTTCTTCCTACTTAATTTTCTAAGTTCTATTTTTTTGATAAAACTGTCTTTTTTGTCATTGTTTTCAAAATCATTAGCATAAAGTCATTCATGTGATTCCCTATGGTTTTTGTTTTAATATTATTTATTTCTGAATAGGTAATGCATTTGCATATTTCAAAATTCAGAAGGCACTATGTCAACACCAACACCATTCCTGTAGTTCTCCAGATGCAACCAAGTATGTTCAGTTTCTTGATGTCCTTCTGGAGATATTTATGAATATAAACAGATGTCCAAATAAACAGGTATGTTCTTTTGCATTTGTTTTTACATAAATAGTACTGTACATACTGATCTTTATCTTTTTTTTATTTTTATTTTTAGAGTCTTGCTCTGTTGCCCAGACCAGAGTACAGTGGCATGATCACATAGCTCTCTGCAGCCTCCATCTCCTGCGCTCAAGTGATCCTCCCTACTCAACCTCCCAAGTAGCTGGGATCACAGGCTTGCAGCACCACACCCCACTTAATGCTCTGTTACAAGGAAACTTGTGATGGCATTTAGGGCCCACCTGGATAACCCAGGACAATCTCCTCTCATAAGATCCTTAATTTACCAAATCTGCAAAGACCTTTTTCCAAATAAGGTAGCATTTACAGATTTCAGAGATTAGGACCTGATATCTTTGGGGGCCATTATTCAGTCTTCTACAGGTATGCATTCCTTTGTGTCTGCCTCCTTTCTCTCAACATTAGGTCTGTGAGATTCATCTGTCTTCTTGCGTGTATCTGTGGCACACAACATGAATGTCATTTTGGTTGCTGTGTAGCATTCCATTGGATAAATTTACCAGACCGTGGTTTATCCATTCTATTGATAGACATTTGGGTTGTCTCCAGTGGTGAGCTATTAGTGTAAGGAAAATTGGAATAACCACGAAAGATCCCTGGCGTCTCCCATGGAAAGCTATGCATAATTAGCACACACCCTTCTAAGTTATCTGATTCTCATTCTGTGGGGTCCCCATGCCTTTTATTGCCTTTGAGCTCTTCTCTAACTCTGTAAATTGTAGAAAACTGATAGCAATGCGAATGAGTCTTACCTAGGGACAACCCTCCCCAACAGTACAAAAGGCAGTTTTGCCTCCATTCGCAAGTTTACTTCAATATTCCTGATATGTGTCTCTGATCTTTGAATTTTCCTTTTAACTAATAGTAACATCTTACCAATTCCCTCATCATTAATGAGTTTAAACTCTTGGACACATGTTTATTTTATATCTGTATGAGAGTCGTGATTTTACTTTTTAAAAATTACCCTTTAACGGTAGGAACAAAATTCCTATGAACATTCTTGAACGTAGCAGAAATGCTCTTAATGAGCAAAAGCCACAAAAATAGATTTTCTACCATTGAAATTCCAAAGCCAAAGAGCCATTTTCCACCAAGCAGGAGGTTGCTGAGCAGACATTTCCTGAACAGCAACCCGGCACCGGACCTGGGGGACCGCCGGATGCTGTACCCAAGGCTGGAAAGGGCAGAGGTGGGTTCAACCAGGTCCCAAGCCTCTAAGAGCCTTCTCTGGCTGGGGCGGCAGTGTGACCTTGTCTTACATCAGGTGAGATTGCTGCTGACGTTTCCTAGCATAATCGGCAGGATTCTTGGAGGAGGTGGCATTTGAGGAGGGTTTCCCTAAGGAGAGGGTGCAGTGGACAGCATGAGAAAAAAGAAGGGAAGGCAAACAGCATCCTCAAAAGGGACCAAAGACAAGGCTAGGCATGTAGAGGTGCAGATAGGGGACCAGAGCAGACAGCCCCCCCGCCCCACTAGGCCTCGGAACCTCAATTCTAGAGTGTGGACAGGGTCAGTCACTGCAGCTTTGGGACAGGGGAGAGACATGCTGTGAGATCTTCTTTAAGAAGACTGGCCTGGTGGCACCCACAGGACGGAGAGGGTGACCCTAGCAGTCAGGGGGCCTGGGATGGTAAGGGGGTCAGAGAAGGTGAGTGATCTGGGGGTGGGGCGCAGAACCACACAGACTCCACGCCAGGTACCACCGCACTGGCCCTCAGCGCAGCATCTGGGTGGTCCCACTGGCCTCACCCACGCCTTGTTCTCCTGTCCTTGCCCATCCTCCTCAGCTCCCAGGACTGGGGGACAGGAAGAACAAGCAGTTGGGGCAGCTGCTGGCTGAGAGCCAAGCGGGGACCTGATGAAGTGCCCAGCCCTGGGGAAGCAGGAGGCCATCTGCAGGCACAGGAGCCCCTCCCAGGGCCCGGCCCCAAGTGGCAGCGTTCGGGACGCTGCCATGACCTCTGTTAACAAAACTTCTAGGAGGCCGTCATTTGGGACTGAGCTGCTCTAGGCCGGGTTAGACCAAGCCAGAATGGAGTCACTCATGCTAAAGTCCCCCCCACCCGGCACCAAACTGAAACTAAGGTGTTATCTGACCTTCCTAGAAATCAGGAGACAGAGAGATAATAGCCAAACCCCCAAACAGGCCAGTTTTAGCCGGCATGATAAGGAAGTCTCCCCTGCTTTAACCTTTGCGAGGAAAAGGCCTTTGATTGCTTGAGCCCAGGAGTTTGAGGTTGCTGTGAGCTAGGCTGATGCCACGGCACTCTAGCCTGGGCAACAGAGTGAGATGCCGTCTCAAAAAAAAAAAAGAAAATGCCTTTGAAATAACCAATCCTCTGCGTTCTGTTTCTGTGTTCCTCAGCCCTTTTCTGTTATATTAATAAAACCAACCTCCTGTGCTCAACTCATCAGAACACTCATTGTATTTTATGGAATGGAGTGTTGCCTGATTTTAGAATTGCAAATAAAGCCAATTAAGATCTTTAGGCTAAATTTGCTGTAATTTTGTCTTTTGACACCTCCACTCATGGGCTAAGAGTGCCCCAGCCTCAGGGGCTGACATTCCCCTCCTGCCAGGCCCTGCTGGCCCTGCAGTGCCAGCACCGCCCCCAGGACCCTCTTTGGCCCAGCACCTTTGGCTTCCCGATGACCTGCTCAGCTCATTCTGAGCACCACACCCTGAGGCCCACCCCACCACTGACCAGCCCACTTGGTCCCAGCTGCCTCCATCTGCACCACATCTGGAGGAGACAGAACCAGTGGGGGCTTCAGGCCAAGTTTTAATCAGAAAACAACTGTTCCCAACAGTTAGCAAGCAATCAGCTCCGAGTACCAGGACATCGGGCTTGGGATTCTTCACATGCCTCTCTCGGAGCCAGCCAAGCTCTGGGTCCTGGAAATGTGCAATTGTCAGCCAAGCAGGGAAGTGTCTGCAAACAGAGGTGAGCTGCCTGGCCTCCCGTGTACTCAGTGACCGGGGCCAGAGGCCGGGAGGCTCCCTGGCATGCCCAGCTGGAAACATGGGAAGGACAATGACTCGGGCCAGGGTGTCCACCCTTCTTCATGGCCTACGGAGATCAGAGATGGTCTGACCCTCCCATTTCACAGTCATGGAAACTGAGGCCAACAAGAGGAATGGTGAGCTGGTGCTTCCCTTGTGCCAGTTCCGTGTTTTCCCCAGATTTGAGTTCAAACCCTGGCTCGGACAGGTACAGGCTGTGTGACCTTGGGCATGTTCCTTAACCTCTCTGTGCCTCCATTTCACCTGTGAACAATGGCAATACTCCCACACCTGTCAGGGGCATTGGAGACTAAATAACAGGGCTCCACCCTATCAAACGCCCCTGCACACCATGCTTCTTTTCCATGCACTTTGCACAGAGCAAACACAGAGCTAATACCAGGGCTGTTGGAAAGTATCCAGCCATATAATATGTTCTTGTATTGTTTTTGTTTTTGTTTTTTTTAAACAGAGTCTCATTCTGTTGCCTCGTCACTTCGAGTAGAGTGCAGTGGCCTCATCATAGCTCACAACAACTTCAAACTCCTGGGCTCAAGCAATCCTCCTGCCTCAGCCTCCCAAGTAGCTGGGACTACAGTCAAGCACCACCACACCTGGCTAATTTTTCTATTTTTAGTAGAGAAGTCATCTTATTCTTACTCAGGCTGGTCTCAAACTCCTGACCTCAAGCAATTCTCCTGCCTCAGCCTCCCAGAGTGCTAGGATTACAGGCGTGAGCCACCGCGCCCGGCCTGTTCCCATTTTATTTTATTTTATTTTATTTTTTTGAGACAGAGTCTCACTCTCTTGCCTGGGGCGAGTGCCGTGGCGTCAGCCTAGCTCACAGCAACCTCAAACTCCTGGGCTCAAGCGATCCTACTGTCTCAGCCTCCCGAGTAGCTGGGACTACAGGCATGCGCCACCATGCCCGGCTTATTTTTTCTATATATATATTTTTAGCTGTCCAATTAATTTCTTTCTGTTTTTGGTAGAGACGGGGTCTCGCTCTTGCTCAGGCTGGTCTCGAACTCCTGAGCTCAGAACAATCCGTCCACCTTGGCCTCCCAGAGTGCTAGGATTACAGGCGTGAGCCACCGCGCCCGGCCTGTTCCCATTTTATTAATAATGGCTGGATACTTTCCGGACGGCCCTCGTATACTGTAATGATTTCTCATCGTCCAGGCCCCCCACTATAGAAAGCAATGACCCTTTACTGGCCTCCTGATCTGACTTCACCCAGCACTGGTGTGATATTGTGATACATAATTTAGGGAAGAAAAAATGTGTAATTGGCTTCCCTAGCACTCATAAATTCTTAGCTGGGACACCTCTGTAATAAAAGACAGATTAACAGAAAAAAAGAGAAGGCACACAAAGTTATTAATGTGCATATAAACTTGGGAGTCACACACAAATACGAGAATCAAAGGAGGAGCCGGATGACTGAAGTCTTTTGTCACATTGAGGTTACAGAAAGAGGACCTGGTCAGGCGCGGTGGCTCACACCTGTAATCCCAGCACTTTCAGAGGCTGAGCAGGAGGATTACTTCAGGCCAGGAGTTTGAGACCAGCCTGAGCAACATATGGGGACCCGGTCTCTACAAAAAATTTTAAAATTAGCTGGGCGTGGTGGTGCGCACCTGTAGTCCCAGCTACCTGGGAGGCTGAGGTGAGGGGATGGCTCAAGCCTAGGAGTTCAAGGCTGCAGTGAGCTGTGATTGTGCCCCTGCACTCCAGCCTGGGTGGCAAAGTAAGACCCCTTCTATAAAAAGAAAGAGAAAGAGAAGGGAGGGAGGGAAGGAGGGGACCTGTCCCCCAACACCCCTGACAGTGTGGGAGTATTGCCATTGTTCACAGGAAGAACCGGAGGCACAGAAAGGTCAATGAATATGCTCAAGGTCACATAGGTCGTGGCTCTCAGGGCTGGGATTTGAACTGATGTCTGGGGAACCACAGAGTTGGTACATGGGAATAGAAAATAGGGTTTGGGGGATTTCAGGGGAGGGAGGAGGTCGTGTCCAGGTTAAGGGAGAGTGGAGGGAGGGAAGAAAGCAAGTAAAGGCTGTCTTGTTACACAGATGAAAATCTCTCAGGGAATCTCAGAGCTGCTCTCAGAAAGAACGCAGATGGGGCCTGCGGTAGAGGTTTCTCTGTGAGACCTTTAAAAGGGTCACACTTGAAGCCAGGCGCAGTGGCCCACACCTGGAGTCCCAGCTACTGAGAGGATTGCTTGAAGCCAGGAATTAAGGCTGTAGTGCACTGTGGTCACACCTGTGAACGGCCACTGCACTCCAGCTGGAGCAACACAGTAAGATCCCATCTCTAACAAAAATAAAAAATAAAAATAAGTGCCAGGCTTTAGTCCCTTTTAGTCTCCCTTTCCTGTTAATCTGTCCTAGATACGGATATGGGGGCCTCAGAGAAAGCCTGTTTGCATCTACTGTTGACTTCTCTTCACTAACGTATGAATAGATTTCCTCTACAGATGGAACTCTCCTCCCAAAAAGAGATTTTCAGGGCTATTCTCATGTTTGCAGGCCTTCTGAGTAGCCATCTCGAAATGTGCCAAAGAAATATATTTTGGGGTGAACTATTCTGGTTTCCTTCAATAAGAAGAAATACACATTTTGGTCTTCATCCCAATTCCTGGCACACAGCTCCTAAGTGGTAAGTGTCTTTGGGGGCATGCTAATGGATGACAGGTGGCTGGGGGATAGGAGAGCCTCAGGATGGGGCTGGTTGCCAGGGGAACCAACCACAGGATTAGAGGGTTAGAACTTTCAGCCAAATCCCCCAATCTCCAGAGAAGGGGGAGGGGCTGAAGATCGAGTCGACCACCAATGGCCAGTAATTTAATCAATCCTGCCTACGTAGTGAAGCCTCCGTAAAAACCCAAAAAGGATGGGTTGGGAGGGCTTTTGGGTTGCTGAACACCTGGAGGTGGCACCCAAGAGGGCATGGAAGCTCCATGCCACCCCCAGTACATACGACCCTGTGCTTCTCTTCCCTCTAGCTGTGCTTGAGTTGTATCCTTTTATGTTAATCAGGTAAATGTAACCAAGTGTTTCCCTGAGTTCTGGGAGCTGCTCTAGCAAATTATCAAACCTGAGACGGGTGACGGGAACCTCCAATTTGTAGCCAAGTCAGACAGAAGTTGGGCACAACCTGGGCACCCACTACCCGGGATTGGCATCTGACGTGGGGACAGTCTAGTGGGACTAAACCCTTAACTCGTGGGGTCTGCGCTAACTCTGCTAGAATTGAACTGAACTGCAGGACACCCAGCTGGTGTTGGAGATCAGGTCAGTGGGAGAAACATCCACACATTTGGTCACAGAAGTGTTCTGGGTTGAGTCTGAGTATAGCGAGGAAATTCACTTTGTTTTCCCGTTTAACTGGGGAACACAGGAGACCAATGTCAACCTAAATAACAGAGAGGGAGGTGCTCTAAAAGAACACGATGTTTATTCGGGTATAGGCACTGCAATGGGAACGTGGGGCCATAGCGAGCTCTGTGCATGTCCAGGAGCGGAAGGAAGACAAAGGTTTTTAGAGGAAAAATGAGGAGGATTCCATAATTGTTTTGAGATAATTATCCTTGGCTCCAAGGATCAGTAACAAGGGTGGCGCCAGTCCCAGGTCACAGAGGCAGTTGCAGAGCATTTTGTGTGTGTGTGTAAGATTTTGACCTTTGTGCACAGTGGTGGTTTTGTGGTCTTTGGTGTTACTTCTTGTTATCCAGCACTCATGCATGAGAACCTCCTCATGGCCTTCTGGGCTCTATTTGTCAGGGTTTTTAACACAAGGGACTCCATTTCGATTCTGACAACTTTCACACTAATGACACATCACGGTGGAGACCTGGGAAGAGCTGGGTTGACCCAGATGAAGGGATTTCCAACACCCTTTCCCTGAAGGCTTCCATAGTATTTACTGGCATGTGTCAAACTGTCTCCTTTGACCCTCATTTAACACATAAGGCTCAGAGAGCTGTTACTGGTCCAAGAGATAGAACCAAGTGTTAGCCTCTAAATTCTGTGCAGGGGATTCCAAACCGGGGATGTCATCTTGCACAGGAGCCTCCTGGGAATCCCGCACACATCTCAAAGCTAACAGGCCCACATCTCTTCGAGAATCATCACTGGGACACAACAGCTCTCTTTTAAAAATTCTCTGTTTAAGGGTGGATTTAGGCTGGGCCGGTGGCTCAGGCCTGTATTCCTAGCACTCTGGGAGGCCAAGAAGGGAGGATCGCTTGAGCCCAGGAGTTTGAGGTTGCTGTGAGCTAGGCTGACGCCAGGGCACTCTAGCCCGGGCAACAGAGTGAGACTCTGTCTCAAAAAGAAAGGAGGGGGGTGGATTTAGTTGAGGGCAAATTTCGAGTAAATGGGTAAAAAGTAGGGTTGATCGTTATTTATAAAATTTCTGTTTTTCGGAGAGAGGGTCTGGCTCTGTCACCCAGGCAGGAGTGCAATGGTGCGACCGCAGCTTACTCCAGCCTCGAACTCCTGGCCTCAAGCGATCCTGCTGTCTCAGATCCCAACGTGCTGGGATGACAGGTATGAGCCACCGCACCCAGCCAGGGTAAGGTTTTTTTTTTTTTATGAGACAGAGTCTCACTCTGTTGCCCTGGCTAGAGTGAGTGCCGTGGCGTCAGCCTAGCTCACAGCAACCTCAAACTCCTGGGCTCAAGCGATTCTACTGCCTCAGCCTCCCAAGTAGCTGGGACTACAGGCATGCGCCACCATGCCCGGCTAATTTTTTCTATATATATATTTTTAGTTGTCCAGATCATTTCTTTCTATTTTTTAGTAGAGACGGGGTCTCGCTCTTGGTCAGGCTGGTCTGGAACTCCTGACCTTGAGCACTCCGCCCGCCTCGGCCTCCCAGAGTGCTAGGATTACAGGCGTGAGCCACCACGCCCGGCTAGGGTAAGGTTTTGAACCCAAAGCTCAGCTATAAGTAAATGATGCTGTATTTTTAGGAAAACCTGGGGCAGTTCAGAGTTTTAGAAAGATCTGGAGGAAAGAAAGACAAGCCTGTTGAGAAAACCACCCTGGGGAAGAAGTAATCTTAAATTGTCACCAGGTCTGGCCTGTCACAGCAGCCAGGACAGGAGAGAGGATGGGGTGAGGGAGAGGTACCCGCATCAGTGATGTCAGGGCTGGAGCCACTGTCGGCCAGGCCACTCAGGGCCTTGGGCTACCAGCCAGAGCCAGGCTGACCTGGGCACAGAGGGAACAGGCAAGAGAGGTGAGACCACCAGGCAGGCAGGGGCCCTCCCAGGAACTTGATGGAGAAGGAGGAGACCCAAAGGCCATAGCTGGGGGCCCGGAGGAGTCAGCAAGGGGTGTTCCTGCCTCTTTTCCTGCCTTCCGAAAGCCACAATGAGAGAGTGTGCTGATGGGCAGGGGCGGTGGGTGCTGAGCAGGGGAGGGACCCCCCTTGCAGGGTCCTCACCTGGCCAGTGGGTGGAATTAGGAGCTTCAGGGTGACTGTGAATTGGAAGAGATTGGTGTGGACCATAGGAAGACGAGGCCACGTGGGATGTGTCTGTCCCAGGGGCTCACTGATGTAGCCCTGGCCGAGGGCGGTGATAGCCCCCTGCCCTCTGTGTGGTCAGTTGACACCCTGGGCCCCCTCTAAGAGGGTCATGAACATGGAACAGCATGGGCGGGTTCCATGCTGAGGGCTCAGAACACTGGCCAGAAGCCATTGCATAAGTCAGCTCGGGCTGCTGTGACAAAATGCCACAGCCTGGCTTGGACAATAGACACTTACTGTCCCACAGTTGCGGAGGCCAGAAGGTGCCATCAGGGTTGGTTTCTCCTGAGGCCCCTCTTCTGGCTGGCAGATGCCTCCTCCTTGCTGTGTCCTTACGTGGCCTTTTTTCTGTGCACAGGCAGAGAGTGAGCCCCTGGTGTCTCTTCTTGTAAGCACACCAGTCCTGTTGGATTAGGGCCCTCCCCTTACGACCTTATCCTGAATTACCGCCTTAAAGACCCTACATCCAACTACACTGACCTGGGGGGTTAGGGGTCAATGCAGGAACTGGGGGGAGGGGGGCACAATTCAGTCATAATAGCCACAGAGTCATTTTCAGGTAGAGTCTGGAAAACGCCTAGGTGGTCAGGAAGGAGCAAGGACAGAGCGCGGGCAATGCCAGCGGGCAGCAGCGGGACTGGCCGCAACCCCATGGCCCCAGCGTGGCTTGGCCAGGAGGAGGCCTGGCTGGGTGGAGGCTGGGGGCCAGCCTGCTGGGGTGGACAGGGCTCCTGTGGCCTGCACCCCCTGACCGGAAGCCCAGGAGTCTTTTCCTGGCCCAGATGAAAGAGGCCTGCCTGGGAAACGTAGCTCACAGCATCTGTCTAATGGAGAACATGAGCAAAGATCACAGATGCCTCATCTTGTTCCAAATAACCTTTTTTTTTCCTTTGTTGCCCAGGCTGGAGTGCAGTTGCACAATCATAGCTCACTGCAGCCTCGAACTCCTGGGCTCAAGCGATCCTCCTGCCTCGGCCTCCCAAGTAGCTGGGCCTACAGGCACATGCCACCACACCTGGCTAATTTTTCTTATTTTTTGTAGAGATGGGGTCTCGCTATGTTGCCCAGGCTGGTTTAAAACTCCTCGACTTAAGCAATCCTCTCTCCTTGGCCTCTGAAAGTGCTGGGATTACAGGTGTGAGCCACTGCACCCAGCCCCAAATAACTTCTGATCACCCCCTCCTCTCCGATATTTTAAATACTGTTCTCAGGAAATAGAAGAAACAGCATCGATTTCCCTTTTTCCATTGTCTCTCCCTCCGTCTGGCTCCATTTTGCTCCAGAGCCCAGTGGCAGGGCTGGGAGGTTGGGCTGGCCAGGCGCTGGGCAGCCACAGATGGAACCCGGGACAGCAACCCTGGGGTAGGGGGACAGCAGCGCCCAGCGAGGCAGCACTCTGCACCTCATTAAAATTGCAGCTACATGTAAACGAGCAGTAGTAGCATCTGCTGCCCTCTGGGTAGCCCCGGAGCCATGGGGTCTGGAGGCCACCTGTCCAAGGTCACCTAAGCCTTGAGGGAATCCCTGGGGCTGATGTGGCTTTTCCCGAGCCTCGGGCCATCCTGGTGACTTCTCTTCCAGTGGCTGCTTCGCCGGCAGCTACTCGGGAACCTGAACCTGTTTTGGCTCCAGTCCTCAGGTTCCCCTTTGACACCTGAATGTCACATCCCCACTGTCTGGCTCCAGTTTTGACAGTGACTGAAAACTCTCAAGTGAGAGTTTCTGGAAGGCCCCGCCCAGTCTGCCCACAGGAGGGGAAAATAGTTGGTGTGTGGACTGAGCCTTGGAAGGGCTGGGGTCCCTGGGTCCCCCTGTTCTAGTTGGAGAACTGGCCACAGAAGCCGCAAGATGGCCTTCCCTGGGACACATGGCCATGTGACGTCCGGCCAGGCTGCCCGCGTGGGGCCGTCGGCACCACCTGGTTTGGGAGCTCGCGGAGGAGCAGCCTTGGTTGCCCACAGCACTTGGTCTCTCCAACCTGGCCACAGGCAAGAAATGCAGTGGGGCCCTTTCAGGAAACCGTTCACGTGTGTGCCTGCCTAGTCACGGCCCCGCTGGCCTCTCCGTACTATGAGAACCGGGTGACGCAGGGCTCTGCCGGGCAGCTGACCGTCGCTTGGCAGGCACCCCTCTCCCGCTCGTTAGGCCGACTGGGCTCCACCACCCGCCCCAGCCCCGGCTCTGGCAGCTCCCCCTCGCCCACGAGTGACTGTGAGCCTGCCCGCTGACACATGGCAGCTGCTCTGTTTGGGCCTCAAAACTGATCGTCTGTCATCCCTCAGTTTTTCTGTTTATCTTTCCAGAACTGCTGTGACAGCCCGTCATGGTCAGTCCTTTTGAGGCAATCAGGGCATTCTTTTGGGGGTGAGTATAAAAGTCCTTCTAGATTTCTATATGAAATCCTGCCTTCTCTTTATTCAGACAGGGCACAATGCCAGGAGGTCCAGGCCCGTGTGCCCATGTCCTGGCCACGGCTGTTCGGTGAGGTCCGGCCATATGTCACCCAGCATAAAGGGATTGAGCTTGGGGAGGAAGGGGTCAAGATCTGGGATCTCAGCCTCTGCCCCTGGATCGACTCCGGGACACTGAGTGCGGTGGGGATGCTTTGTGTGCCTTGATTTCCCCTGGGCCATGCCAGGGGCCTGGGCTCCCCACTCAGTCAGCCCTTGCCTGAAAAATCAACTCCTGGCGAGAGACCTGCAATAGGGCCCTGTGCCCAGGAAGGTAGGGAGGGACAGTGCCGTCACCTTTTAGGGGCTGGACACTGAATGGGGCCAGCGGCAGCCCTTTCCTCGCCGGCAGACATCAGACTGGGCATAACAGCATGTTGTCCACGCAGCTCCTCCAATGAGGGCAGGACCTACTGCCAACCCCATGGGGGTTGGGGGGATTCAAGGCCTCGGAGAACCCGAGGGTGGAGGCACACCCTCTTGCTGAGCCCTAGGTCAGCTGCGGGCCAGCGAAGGGCGATCCTGAACTCAGGGGTGCTGTCACTGGCCCTGTCTCACCCCAGGACACCTCCATAACCTCCCACTGTCAGTGACCTGGCCTCGGCTGCAGTGACGCTCCACGGGCAGTGGTGTTTGCAGACAAGCTGAGAAGGCTCACGCTGCAAGTAGGGGATCATGTGACACGTCCCCCCCCCCCCCCGAAAGAGCTGACCAGGCGGCTGACGAGAACCACCTCCTGGGAGTTCAAGAAGACTTCGGGCTCACCCACCCTTCGGCCACCTCACTGGCTACTTGCAGTCTGTCAGGTGAGCCTTACTCCCCTGTGGGGCCTCAGGGTGACGGCTGATGCAGGCACTGCTGAAGGCCGAATAGATGTGGCCTGGTTGTCCCCAAGCTACACTCGAGGTAGGACACACATCGCGCGCCTACGGCAGGTGCAGCTCCTCTGTAGGCTGGGTGGGCTTCTGAGGTCAAGGCCGGAGGTAGAGCAGAATGCCATGTCCCATCCACAGGCGGTAGAAAGGCCAGACCTCGCTGCAGCACCAAACCCCGGTCTGAGCAGAAGCCCCCCAAGACCAAGGGGCTCATGCCAGAGCAGCGGCTGCAGGTAAGAAACACAGCCCAGGCTGTGCGTGGCTGGAGCCCTCCCTGCCCCTGGGCCCAGCATGGCCAAGGAGCACTGGCTGGCCTGCCCCATCTGCTCTCTGTCCCTCCTCGCAGCAAGGCCGCGGTCCCTGCCCAAACCAGACTGCCCCACACTCGGCAGAGTCGCTGCTGCTGCTCCGTGTCCTCATGCTGCTCGGCTGGCATCTGTCTGTGGCACCTAGACCCCACTAGGCCTGGCTTCTCCGCAGCAAGGCCTCTTGGGCTCCCAGCCCTGTCACTGCACACCCCAACCCTGCCCCACCAGTTCAGGGCTTTTTTCCAGCGGCGCCCATCCTGATTTTTCTTTTTAATCCAGAAATCACCACTAATACAAGTAGTCTCAGGTAACTTTAATGAAATTGTCAGCAGTCCTCGCCCCGTGGTGGTAAGTAGACGGCTGAGCTCAAAAGCAGGATCGCAGCTGCTAAGAGAGCAGCCACCCACCGAGGGAAGGCTGGGCTGCCTCGAGGGAGGGCGCCCAGCTCACTGCTCCCGAACCAGGGCTCCCGGCAAGAAACCATCACTGCTAGTTGCAGAGTCCGGCAGCCATGCCTCGGGGGAGCTCACACCGGGCTCTAGGCCTCTGCCCGCTCTGCAGGGGGACAGCCAAGTCCCCCTCCTGGAGGGACACTGTGTTCTCCAGCCCTGAGCCGGCTTTGGCACCCACAGGCCTGCGAGGCAGGAGACGGGTGACAGGCAGCCCCAGATCCAAGGCGACCACTGCCATCGTGGCGCGGTGGCGGAGGGGCACTTTTACAAGTACACAGAAAAGAGTGGTCATTCCATCATTAAACGGCACACATCCTACATAAATAAAAAGTGAAAAGGGGAAGGAGGCGGGGCGGGAAGCAAAGTTGGCACAGACACTGATATATTGCTTTCCAGTTTCAAGGCGACAGATGCAAATCATGAGACACCGGAGGAGACAGAAACAAGGGCAGGATTTGGCTTTTCTAAGCAACATGTGCTCCCCTCGCAGGGCTGGAGGGACAGACAGAGAAGGGAAGCCAGGCCGGAGGAGCCCACTGGGCCCAGACATGTGGAGAGGGCAGAGGCCTCCATTCTCTTGCCCTCACCGCCTGGGAGGGTGGCACTGCTTTAAGACGGTGGCTCTGCTCTCCCTGTGAGAAAAAGCACGAAATCAATACACACGCAGACGTAAAACCCTCAAGCGGCTTTGTTTTCCGTTCCCTGCCTCGGCAGGTCCACGAGCGGAGGGGAGAGTGGGGGGCGCGTGGCCCCCAGCTGTCATGCTCTCCTGTGTGCCGCAGGCTCCATGGAGCCGCCCATCGACACACGCGTGAGCCCCCGCCACCATGCCTCGGGAAGGATCGAGGGACACTGGGTACTGGTGCTGTCCCCAGACACCCACGCGCGTTTTCCTGAGTCCAGCCACGCTTCCCTCTCTGCTCAGCGACCTCCTCTCCTGCAAGACCAGCATGGGACCTCCGCTCTGCTTGAGAGCTGTTTCCTTTCCTCTTTCTCCCCTGCCAGCCCCCTTTTAAAAAACTGATGCAAATGTGCATGGGTTTTTGCTTCAAAATACTTGGTGCCCTCCCTGGTTCTCTTTTACCTAAGCTGGGTGGTCAGGAGGGGCTGCAGAGCGCGCCCCGGCTCCCGCGCAGGTGCATGGGGGGGGCCTGTCCCTCCGCCTGCCCTGGGGCAGGAGCCCCCCCACCCCTGTGCTGGGCCTGTTCCTGACCCCCCACGTTCCCGATGTTCCAGAGGCTTCGGAAACGACTCCTGGCGAAAACAGAGCTGGTGCACAGAGGAAGACGAAATGCTGCCGGGACACGGACTGTCCACGGAGTACATTCTAATATCTTATTAGGTATCTGAATCTGTTAAGAAAAAAATTAGAAACTATGTATATAAAACTTAAAAATATTCAAGTATCAAAAGGCTATTTCGGATCAAAGTTTTTAAAACAAGCTGTCAGCAAGCTGCCGCCACCAAGAGGAAACTTTTACAAAAGTTGAGCGAGTTCGTTCAGCGGAGAGCGAGGAAAGGAAGGATCTGTGTGGGGCGCCTGGGGAGGGGAGGGCCCTGGGGGGCAGGGGGAGGCCAGAGGAGTTGAGGCCCTTTGAGGCCAAAAAGGAGAGCGAGGGCTGGCGGGCAGTCCGCATCGGTGGCTGCAGTCACCGTCCCTGGACAACAAACACAGAGTGCGCAGCCCTGGCCTCCCTCCCCGCCATGTCCGCCCGCACGGAGCTGCCTTCCGCGTAAAAACAGCAACAACAGAGCAACAGGAAAGAGCCAGAAGCAGACCCATTTCTGCACAGAAATCCTTCCAGAAAGAAAAAGAAGAAAGCAGTGAGTGGAGTCAGAACGCTATACAGTGTCGACTTAGCTTCTCCAACCCTGCTATAAACGGAGTCGGGTCTCCAAGTCAGGGGAGAGGATGGGCCCCCACCCACACAGGGACAGGGCTGTGGCCCCCATGGTGTGAAGCAGCAGCAGCGTTTATTCAAGACACAACAGGGAGGGAATCTGGTCGTGTTCCCTTCTGCCCGGAGAGGGTGCATCTTGACAAGTGATCCAGTAGAAATCTTTTAAACTCTGATAAGTTAAGTTCATAAAAATCACTCTCTCAACCCCATGCCCAGGGGCCGGCCCGCAGCGGAGACACGCTGGCCTGGGGCGCCCTCTGGTGGCAATGTGGAAAGCCACAGTCTGAGGCCAGCCCTGGGATCTGCCCAGGCCACCGGGCCTTCTGCTTTAGGTAGCTGTCTCTTGGCAGATGGCCTGAGTCTTGGGGGAGGCCCAATTACACCTCAAGAAGGTTCGGTTTCCGCTCAATGGAGGGCCTGTTTAGCCAGAGGTTTCCAGGCTGTTCTGCCAGCCTCTCGGAGGTGGAGTTGGGCCTTTAGACTTCGGTGGAGAACAAGATGCTCTGTCTCTTGCTGTCTGGGGCAGGGATGGCCTCTAGTTGCAGGAAGTACAGCAGCACCTGGACCTGCCCGGGAAGAGGAAGCGGCTCAGAGCGCTGCTCACAGCTGCAGGTGGGGAGGCCTTCCTGGCCCAAGTGCCCAAGTCCAGCTCGGGGTGCTGAGGGCCCCTGCTGGTGACATGAGTCCCTACAGGAGATCCTGCAGTGGGGTGGAGGGGGGTCCCTGCGAGGCATGACTTGCGGCTGTTTCAAGCCCCAGGCCAGAGGCTCCAGCAAGACCACCAGGTGGCCTGGGCCCTCCCTGCCCCTCCCAGCCGTGTGGGCCTAGGCAAGTCCCTCTCTCTTGGCCACCGCCATACTGTGCAGGTGGGAAGACTGGCGGGGCTCAGGGTGGGGCAGGCAGAGGCCGCCTGTCAGGCCAGCGTGGCGTGGGTTAGAGCCTGTCTCCTGTACCTGGGACATGACCTCCAGGGACCAGCTGTCGGTCATGGTGATGGGCTGGCTGGGGTTGGCGGGGAGCTTGCTCTCCTTCTCCGAGGGCCGCAGCAGCGTGGGGCCGAAGACCGTGGCCAGGTTGTGCAGGGACATCTTGTTCACTGCCTCCTTTTCTGCCACCCTGCAGGGCGAAGCAGAGGGTGCTGTTTGAGCACCACCTCCGGGACAGAGGCAGAGGGGCCAGGCTGCCCTGGAGTCCTCAGGGAATGGGCGGCAGGCTCCATAGCATGGCCACCCGGGAGAGAGGGACCTCGACCCTGGCTGTGTTGGAAGCAGACTCCACCCAGGTTCTTCTGGTCCTAGGGGCCCAGGATAAGGAGCGCTCAAGGCCGGCAGGCGCTGTGTCAGCTCTGAGCCATGACCTGGGGCGGGGCGCGGGAGAGGAGTCCAAGTGCACTGCTGGCCATGGTGAAGTTCCCTGCTCTTTGCTTAAGGCCACGGTGCGGGGGGCGGAGGGTGGCAGAGATGGGAGGGACGGGTGGGAGTGGCGCTGGACCCTGGAGGCAGTAACTACAGACAGGGGTGGGGAGAACAGGCCCTGGGTGCTGAGGAGTCTGCCTGGGGCCAGTGGGGCAGCCTGCCGCCTTGGGTCCTGGAGCCCCGGGCCCCTGCACAAGAGCCACGGCTACCTTTTCAGATGGTCCAGAAGGAAGAGGAAGGTGAGCAGGTTGGCCTCTGGCAGGGACAGCAGCAGGTTGAGCATGCAGCTCTCCTTTGCAACGGGGTCTGAAAGAGCTGCAGAAGGTGGGGAGTTACTCCTCAGAGTCGCAGCAACGGGCTGAAGACCTCCCAAGGGCAGCTGGACAGAGCAGCCCGCACCGTGTCACGGGCCCTGGCAAGCCCAAGCCTGTCATCGTCCCTGCTCACACAGCAGTCTGGCCCCCAGTGGAGAACCCATAATGGGTGCCTGTGTGGGGTGAGCCGCCTGAACGCCTTTGCTCTCGCTCAAAGGGGTCAACGGCACCCGGGGACCAGCAGCAAGAGGGGCCATGAGGGTGGCTGCTTGTGGGCAGAGCTGCCCTCGGGGCTGACTCAGCCAGTTCCTTCCACCACCACCCCCTCGGAAGAGCCCAAGGCAGGAGAAGTCCCTCGTGGAAGCAGGCAGGTGGAGTGAGGGACCAGGAGGGTGGGAGGGACTTCAGGAGCAGCAGGCGGACTCGCTCTAAGGGTGACACGGAGGCTGCAGCTGCCTCCTACGCCAGCGCCCCCCTTTGGACATCACCCTCCAGGCTGACTTAGGGTCGGGCTGGGTTTGACCCTACGCTTGACGGGGCCGGGACCTGGGATTAGAGCCGCAGGCTTCACCCTCTCGGTCTACCTGTGGGACAGGGACAGCGGGCAGCCCTCTGGGGATGGGCAAGGCCTTGCAGATGGGCTCAGTTCTCCTCCCCGTGTCACACGCGGCCAGCTTTCTCAGGCTGAGTTGAAACTCGGACCCTGGCAGAGGGGCATGGCTTGGGTTCCCACGCCCCGCCTTTGACAACCGCCTCCAAGGGCAGCAGCGGACAGGAGGGGAGGGGGGGAGATGCTCACCGATGCCCTCGGCGAAGTTGGGGTAGAACTCGTCGGTGAAGAGGGGCTCGGGCAGCTCGCGGAAGTAGAGCTTCAGGGTGCCGGCGATGGCGTTCACGTCCATCTCGCTCATCATCACTGACACGTCCTTGTTATCTGGGAAGAGCGTGGAAATGGATCCTGAGCAGGGGCTTCTGCAGTCCCTGCCTTGGCTAACGCACTGTCCTTGCCACGCTGACGGCTCTGTGGGTCCCTCCCCTTTGAGTGGCTCATCTTATCCTCCCAAACATCCGTGCGCGGCTCTGCACCTGTGCAGGGCTGACAGGGAGGCGTCTGCACCCCCACAC
>RJWJ010004280.1:0-77264 GCA_004363605.1 Indri indri
ATTTTTTCATTCTGGCATATTTCATATTTTTGAGAAAGCAATTAATAATTATCTGACATTGGGGAAGAACTTGAAGATTGCAGGTGACTTATAAATTATGGTTCTATGTATCAGTGGGAGGAAATCCCTAATTTTCCAGTCAAAATTCTGATAACTTTAAGTACTTATCAAAAATAGAGACAATTTCCATTTAAATCATGGAAATAATGGTTTAAATAATAGATACGGAAAAAAACAAAAGAAGACCACCCCTAATAACTGATGCCTTTAGGCTGGTTAATAAAATAAATGCAGTTTTTTGCAACCCTATTTCTTTTTGGTCTTCTTTCTTTCCTTTGTTTTTTTCCTTTGCGATAATAGAGAAAAAAAATCCATTTTGAATTACATTGCCCCAAGTCAGAAAGAAGCACTTCAGAATTTTCTTCATATTCTGTTTTGTTCTGTTCCACATAACCAGAAATCGGCTGCAGGGCTGCGTTAACTTTTCTGCAGTTGTTTGGTAAAAGTGCACTTGCTGCTCACAATGTTGCTGTAACCATAGATCCGATCACTGTGAAAGTGATTCATCTCACCTTGCAATGCATAAGACATGGTGCCGACTAATTTCATCAGGCTCTGTATTGTGGGGGGATTTTGCTAGTTGCAACTAGTTTTTCACTGTCTTTCACTTTTTCTATTGCTCCCTTGTGGGTGCCAATGATATCAGCCAATCGGCCAAGAAAACCTTTATACTCATGATTACATTCCATCAGGAAATGGAGATCTTTCTTTGGCTATTCTGCCAATAGACTGGCAATTTCTTCCTAAGTCTTTCCTGCTTCTGTTACAGCATCACTGAGACTGGTTTCGCCTTGATAGCCACTAGAACTAAAGACTTTTGCTAAACTCTGTAAGGCCTTTCCTACCTTCTGATATTCCTTAGGAAATGGTCCTGCGCACCACTTCCAGTGCCCTTTCCCCGCAGTCAGCAGTGCCTTCAGGCCACCATCATGGCCTTGGGGAACTTCCCAACAGCATTGCACTTCTGCCCTGTTTCTATTAAGTCTAAGTCAGATGCCTCTGGTTCCATGGTGGAAAATATCAGAAATCCTGCCAGCTCATCTTTCTCAGCCTTCCTCTTTCCAGTTTTCCATTCCTTCTCATCTCAGAAATTCAGGAACTGCTGGAAAACCTCGATTCCTGAGATGATGGGATGCTGACACATTCTGGTCACCCAGGCCTGAAGTTTCTCCGTGTGCATTTTGATAAATTCCTCTTCAAAGCAGCCTGTGACTTAAAGTTTGTCTGGAAGAGAAGGGATTGGAATGGCTGACCCAAACTTAACCGGGAGATGTTCCTGTAACCAAAGTCCTTACCCGTGGTTTACAGATGGATTAGTATTAGCAGATGTTAGCTAATACTCAATGTAGCTCTTCAGACCATACATTTTGGAGCCTTTCCCGGGATCTCCCACCACACAGTGAAACACAGAGGTAGAATAAACCCACATTGGGCCATAAACTCCAACAAAACCCAAAGAGGTTATTATTCTCTTTGGGTTTTGCTAGTTGTTTGGTCAACAAATACTGTTCTGTTCCAGGTTTTGCAAATCCAGAAAATTTGTTAAGTGGTAGCTTCATGGAAGATGCACCAATGCGACTGTTCCCTGCTGACCATCTCTTGCTTCAGCTGATTCTGAATTCTTAAAGTAAGGGGAGGAGGACTTAGGGTCATCCCAGACTTGATCCCAGTCATCGTCATCACCAGTTGCTGGACCTCGGTAGGTCTGTGGGTGGCCAAAGGCCACCCAGTTGTTGGGAGTGTTTTTTTGGGTGCCAGGCCCCTCTGGCGTGGCCTCCTAGCCGTCTGAGCTCTCCCAGTTCCCAGATTTGGAGGCACTCCAGGCTGAGCAGGGGTCTTCGCCACCGCCGACCAGGTTATTGCTGTTGGCAGCTGACGAATTGGCTTGAGCTGTACTTAGTGACAGGAAATTAAGGAAGACTTGATCAGCCATTGAGTTTCCTCAAGAAAACGGATCTTTTCCATCACTGGGTAAATTTCCACATAGTGTGTGGGAACAAGCCCTCCTCCTTTGCTGTTCCTTCCTTCCAGCCACCCTCCACCAACATCCGCATTTGTAATTGTGATGACTTCTTCACTAACTGTCAATTCATTATTTATAGGTTCGGCAGCAAAATCATACATAAAGCGAGCCTTGGTGGCCATAGCGGGTGGGTCCTGGAGCCGGGAGGGCGAGGACAAGGGCAGTGGGTATAGTTGGGCCCGTCAGCCGCCGCCCTCTCCCACGGCTGTGTGGCCGGGCCCTGCCCGCCAAGTCTCCCATTTACCGCAGCGTGGCGCCCGGGCAGCCGGGCCTCTGCGCCCCCTGGTCCCCCTCGCCCTGCCCCGGCCCTGACTCCGCCCCCAGCCGCTGCCGCCACCACCTCCCCCTCCCCACCCCCCAATCTCTTGGATCTCCGCTGCCGGCCGCCGCCCTCGTGGGCCGGGGTCGGGGCTGGCGCTCCGGGGATAACGTTCAGTGGTGCAGAGAGCCACTCGGTTTTTAAACTATTTTTAATAACACATGCTTGCATGTTTTTGCTTTTACAGTCTTAATAGAACCCCAAATATAAATGGCATAGATAAAGCTGGTGCTGCATTCATTGAAATGGGGGAGGAGGGAGACTGGAAACAGGCCTGCTGTAACTGCGTCCCAATGCCTTCCCTTACCCAGCTTCCTGGGCCTCTGAGGAACCCAGTTTGAGAACCAGTGGGCACTCCAGCACTACAGAAATCTTGAAAAAATCTAGCAACCTCAGATATTCTTTTGAGTTTCGACTTTTACAAACATAGCTATAAAAGTAGCTTACTAGGCTGGGTGCAGTGGCTCACGCCTGTAATCCCAGCACTTTGAGAGGCCAGGGTGGGAGGATCACTTGAGGCCAGGAGTTTGAGACCAGCCTGGGCAACAGTAAAACCCCCTTCTCTACAAAAAATAAAAAAATTAGCCAGGAGCGTGGCGCGTCTATAATCCCAGCTACTCAGAGGCAGAGGAGGAAGATAGCTTTAGCCCCATAGTGGGAGGCTGCAGTGAGCCATGATGATGCCCCTGCATTCCAGCCTGGGCGACAGAGCGAGACCCTGTTTCAAAACAACAACACAACAACAAAAGTAGCTTAGTAGGTATAATTGTTCTCAATATTCCAAGAATCAGAAGTTTCATCTCACCACATTTATATAAGCCCAGTATAGAAATTCCTCCAGTTTTACCCACACACACCTTCATCTCTTCACACACCAAACCCTAAAACCCCATGACACAACACATGGTTCTACAGCACAGCTTTCCCAAAGACCTCCACATTCAGGTAAAGCAGCAAAAAATGTGTATTCTCAGTCTCTGCGGCACCATCCCCCTCCGGCTTGCAGGCTGAAGGGTGCTGGTCTGCTCCTCCGGCCCTCTTCAGCCACGCGGAACTGGGGAAGAAGAACCACGCTGGATTCCACGTGTGGTCCACGACCACGGCTACCTGGCCTTGGCGTTCCGCTTCAGGTAATCCGTGTAGCGCGTCAGGAGCAGCCTTTGGAAGACGCTGCTGTAGAATACCCAGGCGGGGATCAGGCTCAGAAAGCCCGCCTTCAACAGACAAAAAATGAGAGTGTCTGGGAGGAAAGAAGAGCATGGAAGGTCTGCAACTCAAGCACCTCAGCTCATATTCATGGTCTTTGAAAATAGTTTTTTCTGACTACTGAAATGAAGTCCCAAAATCTTTTAAGTAGCTGCTGAAGTTTAAGGGTCTTATGACATTTTCTCAAAACAACGAGGTTTTCTGACACCAAAGCAGTCCCTTTAAACTCCTTCAACACCCACATAGCATCAGCCCTAAGGAAATTCTTTTTTTGAGACAGAGTCTTGCTCTGTTGCCCCAGGTAGAGTGCAGTGGTATCCTCATAGCTCACTGTAACCTCCAACTTCTGGGCTCAAGAGATCCTCCTACCTCAGCCTCCAGAGTAGCTAGGACTACAGGCAGGCGTCACCATGCCCAGCTAATTTTTTTCTATTTTTTTAGTGGAGACGGGGTCTCACTCTTGCCCAGGCTGTTCTCAAACTCAAGCTCAAGCGATCCTCCCACCTCAGCCTCCCAGAGTGCTAGGATTACAGGTGTGAGTCACCGTGCCTGGCCAAGAAAATAAGGATCTTATATTCTTTCTGCATGTCCGCTTTGTAGTGTGAGTTAAGTTGGTGATTCTGCACATTGTTAAGGCGATTCTACATGTTGTTGAGGTTCTACAGTAAAAATAGCAAGTAATAACGTGAGAAAGTTCAATATCTCTTGGTAGAGTCTTTGTGAGTCCCAGGAGCTAAAGGAATGCTTTGGGAGACTTTAGGGCATTGGTAGTGAATCCTTCTAGCATCCACGAAAAAGAGAGAGAAGGAAAGAGGAAGAGAGGGGGGAAGAAAGAGAGAGAAAGAGGAGAGAGGAAGAGAGAAGAGAAACAAGAGAGGAAGGAGGGGGGCGGGGGGAGAGATCTAATTCCCACTATAGAAAAACCTATAGGGTAGAGGAGAAAGCTGACAGATGATGGGTAAGTAAGGAAAATCCATCTAAAATTTTTTTGTGGGGGCTGAGAACAGAGCTACACTGACATTGTGTTTGTTTCAGTATGAACATGGAAATCCTCAAGTCTACCTTTGTTTCATGTTGGTGTTTGTTTTAAAAAGCAGCCCAGGAAAGGTGAGAACTTCTTGTGCTATATGCCACTGAACCTTATTTCCACGCTTGGTGGAGTCCGTGGTAATGAAGCTGGCTGGGACTTGCTCACAGAGCTGTCGTGTGCACTCCTCCCTCCTCAATTCACGTGCACTGACATGTTGGTAGCTTAAAATCAGCCATGGTGGGAGGATTTACACCACGGAATTCAGGAAATGCTGGTTTGTAAATTAAAGAGGTTTGATTTGGTTTGCTTTTTTCCCCTGGAGGGCTGGTCCTTAAACATTTACTAGAACAGAGGGCCAAGGAAGACAGGAGCCCCAAGGAAGCTCCAGGTGGGCGTCTTCCCTGCCCAAGAGCTCCTGGGAGCCACCTTCCTTTCTGAGTGGAGGAGTGAGGCAGCCAAGGATGAGACTTGACGGCCTCACGTTACCTGTGGGCTGAGCACCCAAGTCTCCAGCTTCTCCCCCCTCGCCACATACTCCTTGCCAATGGTATGTTACTGATTGGTGTCAGCCCATCCTGCCGTGAGAGAATCGCTGCGCACCCCAACAGCAAGGAAGAACTAGCCAAGCCCTGCTAGGGCCGCCTGCACTCCCCCTCCCTTGCTTCAAGAACAGAAGTTGTTCTCAGTTACCAAGATTTCATGGGCAAGGCAGCCACAGGTCTCATCTCCAATCGTGACATAGTTCAGTGATTCTTTAACAAACTCCTCGGCAGTCTTGGTTATCACGTTGGTGTTTAGATGCTTCGTCATTGCGGTTGAAATAGCATATGGAGTCAGCACCTACAATGGGAAATAAAGACCACAGCACAGGAAACAAACCTGAGAGATCAACACCCATTTTACCATCCCACCATTTCTCGACTCTTCCCTTCCTGTAAAAAGTTTTGGGATCCTAAATGGTAAAAGACACAGAACTGGCTCAGAGCTGGAAGTCGGAAGGTTTGGTTTCTCAAGACGAGACTCCAACCGCCCAACACCAGATGGCCCAAATGCCCTCCCCAACCCACAGGGCAACTGAGAGGACATGAGCTGTCTCTCAGAACAGGGCTGCAAGACGTAGCAAATAAAAATGCAGGAAAAAGAACACTCAGATAAATTTGTAGTTTAAACAATGAAAAAAATTTCAGTGTCATTATGTCCTAAGTGTTGCATAGGACGGACTCATACTAAAAACTATTCGTATGCTCTGGTTTCTCTTCAGAACAAACAAATCATTCTACTTTTACTAAAAACTATTCATACTCATCTGAAATTCCAACTTAACTGATGTCCTGTATTTAATCTGGCAACTCTATCTCAGAAGTTTATTTCTAATACATGTAACTAAAGTTGGAGCAACTTAAAGTACGTTGGATTCTCACTTTCACACTTCAGTTAGGAACCAAGGGTGGCACATACCTCATAATCTTTTTCTGTGTGGTAAGAAAAATAAATAACCACACATTGTGCCCTAAAAATCCAACACCATGTTTCCACCTGTGGTCTAACCACATTGTGGCCTGGCATGAGGATTCATAATAGGGTTTTATTACCTCATTCCCAGACACAAAGATCTGGGCATCTTTAGAAATAAAAAATATTCATGCCATTAATAGTTTTCTTGGTTTTATTTTTCTTCACATCACATTTGAAATTACATTGTTTCATAATTGAATTCAATTATGAGCCAATTAATCCAATTGAATTGATTGCTATGGAAAGTAATGCTGTGGTTCATTTGCACAAAACTTTTCTTTGAGGCTCTCAAAGAGTTACTCTTTGAGAAACATAAGGAGTATGCATTCTCAACTATGGTTTCTGGACAGGGAAAAAATGATGAGTATTTTCATTCCTACGTAAGTCATGGTTGACAAAACACTTTTATATATAAAATAGGGGCTCAATAAATATTGTTTAAACTTGTACACTTATTTATTCATTAGATCTTCACTACAACCCAGAGAGGTATGCAAGTATTATAAACTTCTTTTATGGATGGGAAAACTGAGGCATGCGGAGTTTAAGCAGGCTGTCTGGGACTACTCAGATGAAATTCAAACCCAAGTCTATAGTACATACTTCCTCATTCATTTAATAAATATTTATTGTGCACCAATTGTGTGTGCATTTGGAGAGGCCACTAGGTTTTTGAAAGGTCACAGTCTTTTTCACTTTCTCACATTTGCTGGGTGGCCCACGATGATCAAGAGCAAGACAATGCTAAGAGTGCCCCATGGCTAGGAAGCAGGTGGCTGTGGTAATCATTCATGTTTAGAAATCGCCAAGGATTTCTGTTTTTCTTCTTCCAGGCACATGATAGAATTGTACTTCCTGGACCCCTATGGCTGGGTGGGACCATGTAACTACATCTGGCCAATGAGTTATGAGCAGAAGTGACATGTCATTTCAGAGCCAGAGTACTCAATTGTCAAAGCAAGATCCTCTAGAACTCCTCCTCCTTTTTGGTGTCAACTGACAACAAGCAGGATGGCGGCTGCTCCATCAGCCCGGGTCCCTGCATCACTGCAACAAACTAATAATCTCCTGCCAGTTCACAGTGAGTGTGTAGCCTGAATGCAAAATAAGACTTTTTTTTTTTAAGCTACTGAAATTTTAGGAGTTACTTTTTACTGCAGCAAACTTAATCTGTACACAGTAGCACTGTTGCAAAAGGGAAGTTCCAACTTCAGCTGAAGTTGAAGAATGGAAAACACAGCCTGGAAGGGGGAAGAAATCTCTGATGGGTGAGACTTGTTCAGCAGGGCAGAGCAAGGGACTGTGGCACGATGACATGGCTGTTACAGTCACCCACTAGGCTGGGAAAATGATGTTATTGGCTAAATTCCTACCGTTAACTCATCTCTACCTATTTAATAAGCTTTATCCTGTAGCTGGCTAGTTTATAGTAACAGCCGCCTAAAATACTTTTCCACCTGGGCATTTTAATCAAAAACCAATGTGTGCAGCAGTAATTTTAAAGATATAACTTTGTGCCTTTTTCATTTCTAATAGTATATCGTAACACTTTTTCCCAAGCAACAATAACAAAATCAAAAAAACCTCTGTTTATTCTAGGTTCCAGACTCTGCTTAACTCTAACTCTGTGGCTGAACCAAGCACAAGTAAATCACTGACACTTCAGAACATCACATTGCTCGGCCTATAGACAGGCTAGCTCTATTTAGGTGAGGACAGGTGATCTCCATGGTGGCTCTGCCATTGTAGCTGGAAGGGGAAACAGAGTACCCTTTCCCCGACTGCACAGGAACCAGGGCGTGGGGATCTCTGTGGCCCATCACAGATCAACAGCTCCTAGGGGAAAACCCCCTCCCCAGCTACGAGCCCTTCCCCTCTTTCTCCAACATGGACCACGTGCCCAGTTTTGTTTTGTTTTGTTTTGTTTGTTTCTTCTCCACAATTCCTCCCACATAAGCCTGTGTGCCATACCTAGGGCAGAAAGGAAAAGGCAAGACCCCAATTTCCATTTTGATGCAGCATCAGGCAGCAAGAGGGTCCATAGCATTTCTGAGCACTGGGCACAGGGGAGGGCAGCAGAAGCCACAGCAGCAGGCAGGACCAAGGTGGCTGCAGCTGCCCTGGCAACTGTCACAGGAGCCCACATACCATCACCCAACCCATCTCCCTGCTGGCCACACATGCACAGCCAGTCCTGCGAGAGGCAGTGGCCCCAGCTCCAGGGGTCCAGAGTGCCTGTTCCCGAGGACACACAACTGTCCACCTCACCTGAATGATGATCCCTTTCGCTTTATATTCCACTTGCAGTGCCTTGGAAAACGTGCACACAAAAGCCTGGAGCAAGAAGAAGAAACACCTAAGGCCCCAGAGTTTGCTTTCTTATCAGAACCAACTCTCAGATTTCAGGGGGCACCACAGAGGCACTACCTGCTTCCTGCTTTACCTTAGAATACAGTGGGGAGCTGTGAATCGAAGGGTACAAATTTACCCTTTGTAGGATGAATAAGTTCTGGAGCACTACTGCACAGCATGCGAAGACAGTTAACAATAATGTATCGTATACTTGAAAATGACTAAGAGAACGGATCTTAAATGTTCTCAGGGCACACTAAAAAATAAGTATGTTAAGTCATGGATATGTTAATTTGCTTGATTTAATCAATTCATGATGTACACATATATCAAAATATCACATTGTACGCTGTCAATATATACGATTTTTATTTGTCAAAGATGCCCTAATAAAGGAGGATGGGGGGAGGAAAGAAAGTAGGGGGGACAGCTTGTCTTGGTGGGAATCAGCGCTTCATTTCTCTATCTGGGAAGAGCGCCTTCCCTCAATGGGAAGACACATTTTGGGATAAATATATCCCTAGGGCCACTGCATACAGAGTAGCCTACTGGGGAAGGGCTCCCTAGTAGAGCGCTCCCTCCTCCTAGGGTTGTTTTTATAATTAGGGCAAAGGACAGCCGGCAAGGCCCCCAGGTCAGGGAGGAAGCTTCAGTGTTACTTGTCAGCAGGAAGCGGGACGGCCCCCAGCCCAGCAGGTGAGTGGGGACGGAATCCTGCCCTGCTGGGCTGTGCGGCTGCCGGGCTCCATGCACCCAGACAGGGCGCCTTTCCCTAATTCACACTCGGACTCCCTGCACATAGAAGGGTGCCTACAGACAAACCTCTCCATCAACTTGCCAGGTCAGCCAAAGAAAAATGCCAACTGGAAAAAATAAGAGGAAGAAGGAAGAGACTTGGGCCACATGATATCACTCACCTTGGAAGCCGAGTACATGGTATACAGCGGCCACGGAAAGAGGGCTACCCCAGAAGAAATGTTCAGGATGAGACCTTTCCGCCTAAAAGGCAAAGAAGCGAAGTTTCCATTGCTTTGCCGCCAATCCCACTTTGAGCAGAAAGAAAACATGTAAATGCTGTCAAACTCCGCCCTCTAGGCTTCCACGCGTGCTAGTGCGCTGCTTCCAAGAACTGAGTGGAACTTCTGATGCGTTCTCCAGGAGGACACCACATAGTAATGTCTTTTGGCAGTCATGTGACATCAAGGGCATGTTCCTGGAAACAGAGGCTTTGCTACAACAAAGGTCTCCTGGCCAAAATACCGGATAACCAGCTCAGCTCAGATAGGATTTAAGGGGGAAGAGATCCTCCTCCCTTAAATGTGACCGCATGAGCTGCAGGTCCCTTCAGACTCACAAAGATGACCTACAGCAGGACAGATGTCATATGGTGGAATCCTATCATGGGTGGAATTTGACAGTCCAGCTTCTGCTCACACAGACACTCGCTACACACGTCTCCAGGGGCCTTACTTTTCCTTTTGAAATTCAATATCCTTAATCCTTCCCAATTCGATGGTTTCAACATGGGGGGAGGATGTCTGCAAATTAGAATACAAGGCCAAGCCCCTTCTTCCTCTAGGGAAAATAAAACTATCAGCCATTTGCTTTTAATGAATGCCACCTGAGCTCCCAAGTGGGCCCTGTAATAGGGTAATATAAACATGGAATAAATGGAGAAACTGATAGGGTGGTGATTTTTACCACTAAATTGGAGTATTCATTCTGACAAAAGCTGAAATTCATAATAACAATGAGATGGTCTTGGTCTCAGGCCAGCTTCTGAAGTTTTCTTTTATGCTCAACACAAGTTAATTTTTTTTAATCCAGTGTGTGCTGAAACTGCTGTTCTCTTCCTCCCTCCAATATCTGTTACATTTGACCTTCGAATATGCTAGTCTGTTTGCTGAGCTGGCCTGGCCCAAAATGTTACTTTTTTCCCCATAATCTCCATGTCCTTTCATCATAGTTTGTATCCTTTGTCAAAGTAGCAGCCAAAAGAACCCCGTCTCCCCAGTCCCCGCGTTAGCTGACTGCCAGACAGGGAGGCCGTGCTGCTCCATGCTTTTTCAAAGAAAGACCTTACCTTGATTCCATGTGTTTCAGAATTAGCTGTGTCATCTATAAGAGAACGCCAAAGTTAAGCCCTGATAAAGGAACTAAGTGGCGATGGGCAGGGACTTAGAGAAGTAAGTGCTGGAGGGAGCTGGGGGGAGAGAGCTTAATCTCAGATGGCCTCAAAAATTGCCAATACTCATTGGAGGTCATTCTGGCAACCCTAGAGTCTGGCTGGAACCCATAGGATGCAGCCTAGACAGACGGCAAACTGTTCAGAGGCCTCTGGATTCTTCCCCTTGAAGCTAAAGTCTTCCCGGAAAATGGGGGCAGTGAAAATTTGTGGGAACTGGCTTATGGCCGTGGGATCCACACTGAGGTTCCCAAGATAGTCTTTATTCTGTGTGACAGGCAAAAGGAGTCTGGCCATGAGTCAGAACCGGGGGACTATCCGGAAGCCTAACAAGAATCTACAAGCATCTCATGTACAAGGTATGAGGCGGAGAAGGACATCTCTCCAGTTCAACTGCAGCAGCACATGCGAAACAGCTCCTGGACAGAGCATGTGGCCAAGCCTGTCTCTCGGAATTACAACAGGGTTGAGAAGCCCCTCCCCTCCCAGCCTACCACACCTTGAAAAGGTCTTCCCTAACACTTCTGGGCCTAAATATCCCTCTGAAAGAGCTTTTTATTCCATAATTACAAGGCACACATTTTATGAATGAAGAACCCCATGGACCAAACTGTTCTCTGAAGCATGACTAACTGGGACCAGGCCCTGTCCTAGCAGCAGGTTTGAGACGGGGGACCCAAACGGAAGGAGAAGGGCAGAGGGATAGAGGAGACTCGGGACCAGAAGACAAATGTTGCCCACTTCTCCATGTCATCTAGGGGCTCTGCAGTGGCTTCGCAGCACGCTGTGTCCCTGCCCCTGCTCCATCTCACAGGCCGGGCCCGGGGCCCGTCTCAGAGAGCCTCCAGGTAATGTTTTCACTGCTACGGGGCTCTGAGGGCCTGGGGGCGTGGAATTCTCTAGAATCCACTGGACTGCCTCTGAAACACTGGATTTTGAGGGAGGTGAGGGAAGCATGAGGGACTAGACTGTGTCAGTGCCCTTTCCTGACTGACTTCATTCGGGGTGTTATTTAAGCCCTGTCACACAGCATTTCCTCAAAGTCCCCCGAGTGAATTCACTTGCCTGTTGAGTGAATGATCTCAACTAGAGAGACAATACTGAATTTTGTGGGTCCCTGTCTCAAAGCTCCCAATATTTAGTTTCTTATCCCACCTTCTCTTTGCCCTCAAACTCATATTCTCCCATCTCTGCCCTTAATAGAGGACTCCACTGCTTCCAGATGGCTCCTTTGAAATAATTAAGTGACGTTAATCACGCTTCCAACCAGCGTGGCTAATTGGGGCATGGCATACTTAGAAACTAACCTTCAGTTTATTTTCTTTGTTACTTAGGGAATTTAGTGTCTACCGATATATAATTTTTTTTTTTAACAAATCAAAGCATTTCTCCGCTAAAGGAGTCAGAGGGTTGTCAAATACATTTGAGAAACTCCCATGATCAAACAGCCCAAGACTGAAAGATCAACATGTAAAATAACGTGAAAGATTTTAGTGGTAAGGCTGCAGACAACGGTTGGACATATAAAACTTAAAATTACATCATCTGGGGCCTTTAAAAAGCCATGGATTGCTTAGCATAAAAAGAATGTGTGTTTGTGTACCCAATAATAACTGAGCAGGAAACTATAAAATACCAGCATGCTTACAGAAAAACAACCAATGATGAAAATAATTGTTGTCAGCCCAACTTATACACTTGAAAAAAATCAGGTTTTTTGGGTCTATGCAGCATCCATTTCCCTGCCTTATGTTGGTAGCAGCCTGATTTCCTTTGGGGAATCAGTCCTCCTCCACTGCCAGTCCATGTTGTTCGGATGAGACTGAGCCTCCCCTTACTCTCCAACCAGCATCCCAGCTCCTTGAAATCAGGATCAGGCCTTACTCATGGCTGCAGTTCCCCTGACCTTCCAGAGTGGTCACTGGGGCTGCCATGTACAATTGTAAATTTTGTGTACTGCACAAGGTGCCTGGGTCTGGGGTGAGTACAGGCTGAAAGCTCAGGGCTCACTCACAAGCCACTAGCAGAGGTAGGGGGCTCTATCCCGTCTGAGGAAAGGAAAACATTTTATTCCCATGAAAGTGTTATCTACTCACTAAATCATGCAGCCTCAGGCTGTGTTCATTCTTTTTTTTTTTTTTTTTTTTTTTTTTTTTTTTTTTTTGAGATAGAGTCTCACTCTGTTGCCCGAGCTAAAGTGCCGTGGCTTCAGCCTAGCTCACAGCAACCTCAAACTCCTGGGCTCAAGCAATCCTACTGCCTCAGCCTCCCGAGTAGCTGGGACTACAGGCATGCGCCACCATGCCCGGCTAATTTTTTCTATATATATTTTTTTAGTTGTCCAGATAATTTCTTTCTATTTTTAGTAGAGACAGCGTCTCGCTCTTGCTCAGGCTGGTCTCAAACTCCTGAGCTTGAGTGATCCACCCACCTCGGCCTCCCAGAGTGCTAGGATTACAGGCATGAGCCACTGCGCCCAGCCTGTGTTCATTCTTAAATGACACCTTTTTCTAAACTGTCTGCCAGAGCAGGTGGCCTTTTTATTATTCACACAAAGGCACAGTATAGGATAGCTTTGAGGGTGTCATGAAACAAATGCTTGTGCAGCTGATCCTGAATTCTGAATGGCACCTAAGACATCATGGTCCAAAACTCTTTTGATAACAGACACAGAATCTGAAGCTCAAGGGAGTTAGATAACTTTCCCAATGCTAACCATTAGTCGCTGAGCTGGAATCAGAATACAGATGAACTTGACCTTCAATTCAACAAATATTTACTGAACAGCAAAAGTCCAGAAAATCCAAGCCATGCCCTCTGTCATTTTTCCAGAGTGAGCTTTCTTCTATTTACAAAAACTAAAACTAGAGGAAGATATTAATTTTTTTAAAAAAGTTGCCTTGGAATCCTGAATAAGTTTCAGCATCATCAAGCCTAATATGTCCTGACATGGGACAAAACTGAATGCAGAAATCGGATTCAGATATGAGGGAGAGTGAATCCGTCACTGTATTTTCTTGATGAAAACAGAATAAGACAACTAAAAGACCACTACATGGCCTCTCAAGTGAGGTTCAATTTCAAAGAATCCTGCTTCTATAGTGGGAGGGGGCAATTCTCCTGAGTTCCCAAATTCCAACCACTACTACATCTTAATGCTTTCAGTACATATATGGATCACATACCTTGACTACTGAGGTGATGTTACAGTGGATGAGGCTCTGTAATAAGTAATCACAACCACGAGTCAGCCCGATCACTGGAGAAATTATCCTGAGAATTAATCAGTGCTAAACAACCATGAAGTGGCCAAAAGTACACGTCTAAGCGGTTCCATTACTCACTCAGCCTGCAAATTCAGCTCCTAATTGATGTTCAGCAAGAACGCACTAGAATTGGGCAACATCTGACATCCATTTTATGATTCTGTATGTATGTGGTCTTGAATAGAAGTCAGTTAAGAGTTTCCTTGAAAATTAAGGGAGGAATATACATACAATATTTCAAAGGAAAAGATTCAGTTTCTAGCTGGAGAAAGAAAGGTTAGCCTATGTGGGTCTAGGACAAAGTAGCGTAGAGCATAGAAAGATGAATGGTTGCATAACACAAAGGAGAAGCTCTGGGCTATGGAGGCCAGGTAAGGAAACTACTAGAATCACCCAACACGCGAGGAAAGAGGAACAGACACACACACAAGCACAAATGCAAACATAAGCAGAGAAGGAGGAACAACTGTGGAACTTGCTTAATGGAGAGATACAGACTTGTGCCAGAAACAGGGAGTGTGGAAAACAGAGACTGCAGGGTTAGATATGTCGTCCCAGAGAGGGGTTTGGAGAGGATGTGCAGCAACCTCCCAGCAATCTGGTATTATATGCCAGTGCAGTAGACTCAGGGCTTGAACAGGCCCACAGGAACACCTGCAGAGCTGGGGAATGGAAGCATGATGGCCTGCTCAGATTGGTAAAACCCCTGACTTCATGGGTCGGGGCCTGGGGAAGGATCAACCAATAGTGCCTGCAAGGACTGTAAAATGCATAAAAAATTCACTCATGACCAAAATGGCAGCCATGGGTCTGTGCCCAACTCGGTGAACTTACAACACCCTCAACCATAGAGATTGTGTTATATACTGCTCTCACATTGAAAGTTGGACAGATCTGATTACCTGGGATGACAGAGATAGCCAAAGAACCGGCCTTCTCCCAAGTGCAACCACAGCTATAAAACAGTTATGCAAAAATACTCCTTTGTAAAGCAAAGCATAGAACCCCAAAAGGATGGAGCAGTGGGCAGGTAAGTTTTGATATGCAGAGAAGGGGGAAGATGTCTGTATCTTGGAGATGGTCATGAAAAGTGGTGGTACACTTGACTATGTACTAAGGTGAAAAGACAGAGGGAGCTTAAGACACACTGTGCAATACAGAGTTTTGGCCAGACAGGCTACCCACCACTCCTTCCCAGGCCCTGGTGATCATGCAGCCAGAGCGCCCAGTACCCAGTGAGAGGAATCCACACACAGAAGGGCACAGGTTTACCTGGATTTCATCCGGTGCATTAAGGAAATAGCTTGGGAAAAGGTTTGGAAGCATTCCGACATTGTTGACTGGCAGAAAGAGGCAAAACAAAAATGTGTCAGAGGAACAAGTGGGAAATTTTCCCAAAAAGGAGTACAAAAATATTTATATATAAGGTTTTTCATTGCAGCATGATTTGATAACAGCAAGGAAATTGGAGGGAAAAAATGTTGTCTGCTAATAGGAGACACCTTAAAAGAATCATAGTATAGTCACATATGTTGGAATGGAATGCAATCATTAAAAACTATGGCTGCTTAGAATTTTAAAGACATGGGAAAACATGTGTGATATAAGTTTTTTAAAAATATATATTACAAAACAGCACATACATATAATCCCAGTTTTGAAATTATGTGTGTATGTGCCTGGAAGGATGTGCACCAAAATACTATCTCAGACTACTGGGATTTTAAGAAATTCATTTTTCTTTTGTAAGCCTCTCTATTCTTTCCAATTTTTCTGCAATGATATGCTTTACATTTTTATTTATAAAAATGTAATTATTTTTAAAATTCAGCAGAAAGTTTAGAAATTAAATCTTACTTTCTTCTGTATACAATACAAACACTACACTGTGTATGTGGCTATAAAATGCCTTGACTATAAATCATTACAAGAAAAATATTATTTTAGACCAGGCACTATGGTGCAGCTGTAGGCCTAGCTCTAAGGAGGCTGAAGTGTTAGGATTGCTTGAGTCCAGCTTGGGCAACATATTGAGACCCCATCTCTATAAAAAAAAAAATAATAAATATTATCGTGTGTTATGAAAAAGAAAGAAAGTCAATTCTCAAATAACTACACTGATTCACTATGTCATGGATCAATCACAGCAATGTTTGTTTGCTAAACTAATTCCTTTAGGCCAATGTTTTTGGGATTCCTCTTCTGCCAAATGTCAACATCAGTTCCATGAAAGAAAATTCATTTTAATATCAGAAAATATAGTTGGGAAGGTTGGAATATGTAAGTTTGATACATTTCAAAACCATATATAAACTTTCTAATCTAGTAATAACTCTTAAAGAATTGAACTTTAATACTCAGTTTAATGCTGCAGCTTAAAATACAGTCATGGGTTAAGTTTAAGCTACCATGAAATTACCAAGTGTCATTAAGATAATTATTTCAGTGATATATTACAATAAGCTTTGCATTTTGCAATTTACTTACCTAAAATTCCAATTTCTAAGCCTTTAAGTTTTTCTTTAATATATTCATAGATGTCATCTTTGGTAAAATCTGCTTGTATGATCTTCACACTATTCCCTGTAGTCCACTCTGCAGTGGAAACAACAGAGTTTTTTTAACCAACAGGGGTCCAAATCCCGCCCTATCCATGAAGTTCCCCCAGTGCTCTTCTGCTACCTGAACAGACATTTAAGAGGACAGCCCATTGCCTCAATTAGAAATATTAATAAGAAACAGCCCTGAGCAAATGCTGGGAGGTGCTAAGAGATTTGTCAATGATGGCTTCTATGCATTTCTAAGAGTTACTGCAGTGACAAGTACATGCATTAAAATAGATTCAGTGCAGTGGTTCTCAAAGTGGGCTCCGCAGCCACAGCATCGGCGTCACTGGGAAACTAGCTAGAAATACACATTCTCAGCCTCCCCCCCAGACCTACTGAATTATTAATAGAAATGTTGGAGGCAGGGCCCAGCTAGTGATCTGTTTTAACATGCTTCCTGGTGACTGTGATATGTGCTCAAGTTTAAGACCCCTGGACTAATGGCTGTAAGAGCAAGGTCTGATGCTGCCTCTGCTCACTGTTAGGTCCCCTCCACAAAGACACAGCAACCCTTTGTATTTGTCCAACATTGCAGCATTCATAAAGCATCTACATACACAATACCTTGTGTTAATCCTCCCTGTAATCTTGTGAAGTAGATATTATTATTCCCATATTCGAGACAAGAAAACTAAGGTTCAGAGAAGCTAAGTAACTTGCTCAAGGGCATCCACACTCTGTTCACTCCAAGTTCAACGTTCTTTCCACTATTCTGTGTTAACTTGCCTTGAGCAGGCATTTTCAGGCAGATATGAAAGCCACAAGCAGTTTACAAACTGCTCAGTGAACTGCTTTAGCTTTAGAGTTAGACTCAACATTTCTGGGTCAAGCAATCTTGAAGCATAGTTTGAGGCTGGGGGATGCTTTCAGTCCAAAGACACTACTTGCTTTTCAGAAAGATGATAAGCCCATTTTAGCATTATAAGGAAAGCACTGAAGAATGGGGGGTCCTACTCAAAGTTACTTCTAATATCCAGCTAGAACAAAAGCAGAATTCACTGGTGCAAGGGCACGGACCTCCCTGGTATGTCTGCCCCGCCTCACGCCTCCCACATCTGCCTCCTGTCCCAAATCTCTCCCAGGGAAACAAGACTGACCCCAGACAGCCCACCATGGTCTTCATGAGTCTTCATAATTGGAGACTCATCCCTTTGAGTTAAGGAGTTTACTAATTATTAAATTAACAATTATTAAAATTCAAATGCCCCAAAAGAAATATTATAATCATCATTAACTAAGAACATTTCAGAACAAATCATACTAATAAAACATTATGATATAAAACCTGCCTCTTAGGGTTGTACAGTATACAACCTTCACAACCACACATGGCAACCCTGGATGAAATCATTTTTTAAAATCTTACAACCACCAGTGAGCATCGTCTCTCATCCTCCTGCAAGGAGCAGAGCAGAGGACATGAAGTCCCAAACACAGACCCTGGTTTTGAAGGGAGTGGCAGAAGCAACCAGAGGGCTGGGGCCTCCGATGAGCAGGGCTGATTCTAGGGATGAAGGCACCAGACCAAAGGAGAAAGTGAACCTATTTGTGCCTGCCTGAGTCTGTCCCTGCTTCACCCAGCCCACACAACCAGGAGGGAGCTAAAGCCAACACTTTAAATCCCCCCTTCACTTTGTGAACTGGGCTCCCCACAGGAAGGTGGGCTCACTTGATTGGGGGGGGGGTCACTCACCAATCTCTGTGGCAATGGCCTGTAGTTTTTCCAGCGTCCGGCTGATAAGCACAATGTTGAAACCATGTTTAGCTAGCTGGGGGTGGGAGTAGGAAAACCAAAAAAGACAAAGATAATGAGCAGACAGGGGAAGCTGGCTTTAAAGTTGACTTTGTCTCAAGGTGACGCACTTAGTTGCAGGGTGATATGCTTGCTTCACCTGGGTTTAAACTTGCAGAATGTTTAAATGCGACAAAGGTTTCTGGGCTATGAACAAAACAGCCACAATGGGCCAAGCTAAATGTGCCATCGTAACAGTAGTTTACACTCATGCATTTATTATGTGCCAGGGACCAGCCTACATCCTTTTCTCGTACAGGCCACGCTCTGAAAGCTGCTTATCTGAGATTCATGGGGTCAGCTGTGTGTCGGAATTCAAAACGTTGGAGATTTTATGCTATATATTATGTAACAGGGTCCAGGGCAGCACCCTGCAATAAAAACAGCATTTCTGCAGCAACTTTTGAGTCGCTCGCTATTTACAAGGACATTCTTGTGGGTCACCTGACCTGACACCTTTCTCCTTGTGTTCTGACTCCCAGCAGGAAAAGAAATGGAATAGGGAGCACAGGGGAAAGAGTCGGATGTTCCCTGAGACCAACAGGGCAACTCTGCAGAGTGGACAAGGCATAGACTCGCAAGGGCTGAGTGGCGGCATGGGAGAGATTCCACGGGAGACACACAAACTTGGTGTGCTGGGGGCAGGGTGGGGTGGTGTCCACAGACAGCCAGAGACTTTTCTACACCTAAAAATGCTTTTGAGGAGGAAAGTTAGAGCTTTTTCTGAAAGACAAAAAGGAAAAAACCAATATTGATTTAAATAGAGACTGATAAGGTTTGAGTTAATGACAAAGGCCCCAGTTTATTGAAATCATTCTCTGTGGTGTTAAATGATTTATACTGCTATTTTTTTGAATTGTGGTAAAATGCACATAACATAAAATTTACCATTTCAATCAAAATATGGAATGCTTTACAAATGCGTGTGTCATCTTGGGAGCCCATGCTAACTTCTGCATTGTTCCAATTTTAGTATCTGTACTGCAGAAGCAAGCAGAATGCTGTTATTTTAAGAAGGAATTATATATTGTAGAAAACCCAGAAGATGCTGCATTATGGGCTACAATATATAGTCTCCAATAGCCAATAATTCACTCTTCAGGCCCCTGGGTTCAGAATCACCCAACGAGATGTCAAAAAACACCAATTGCCGTGAAAATCATCCAAGTAAAAATCTCTGGGATTGAAGCCTCAGCACTTACATCTTTTTCTATTTTAATTTATTAAATTATACTAGAAAATGCACAAACACATTCACATTGTAAAAGAGTCAACCAACACCAAGGGAAAAAATGCCCCCAGTCCCCCCAGGCCCATTTCCCCACCCACCTGGGCTCCCTCTGCCTCTGCTTTGTTCTGGCTCCTTCCCTGGCTTTTCCTGCACTTACAGGCATAGATGGGTATAGATAGAAATAAATGTTTGTTTTGTGGGGCTTATTTCTTTTTATCCTGTATAAATGACATTCTAAGTAGTGTCCTGCAATATTCTTTTAAATTTGATGTATCTTATCTCTAAGAATCATATCTATTTCCACATCAGTCCACAAAGAACCACTTGATTCTCTTTTATTGCTTCATAGTGTTCTACAGTTCACCTTTCGGTGAGCATTTAGGTTGTTTCCAAGTTTTCCTGCTGCCAGTATTGCTACAGTGGAAACCCTTCTATATAGCTCTTTGTATATGAGAGTAAATTAATTCCTAGAGTAGATAGACAAGAAGAAGTGGAATTGCTTTGTCAAAGGGTGCATGCTTTTTACATTTTAATAGTATTGCCAAATTGCCCTCCTTTAAACCTGTACCGTAAAATATATTATACAATTATAGCCATTTCTCCACACTCTCACCAGCATTTGATATTAGCAACCTTTTCAACCTGATGGTTTTTCTAGCCTGACAGTATCCCTTTTCTGTTTTAATTTGCATTTCTTCAATTATCAGTGGAGCTGAGCATCTTTTCCAGTGTTTATGTGTGAATTCCCAGGACATACTCTTTGCCCATTCTTCTACTGGGTTATTTATTAATATCATTTTCTTATAAAATAGTAAGGGTTGTTTATATATTCTGGGTATTCATTATTACCAACTATGTAGATAGCAAGTATCTCCTCCTTTGTTTATGGTGCCCTGCCATACATTATGTATTAATTTTAATGTTATCAAATTTGTGAATATTTTCCTTATGGTCTTATATTTCCTTTATAATTTTCCCTAACTCCAAGGACATAAATACATTTTTCTATAACCTTTCATAATTTATTTTTTGTTCATTTTTGAGAATGGTATGAGGTTGAAATCATCTAGCACTTTTTTTTCAAAATGAGTATATAATTGTCTAAATAACATTTTTCAATTTGTCCATTTTTTCTTAATTTGAAATGTGAACTTAGTCATTTACTGAATTCTTATGTATACATGGGCTGTTTCTGATTTATCTGTTCTGTTCCACTGAACAGATCTGGTCAATCTTTGTGCCAGTGCCACTTCTGATTCAATCATAATATTTTCTTTTTTTTTTTTTTTTTTTTTTTTTTTTTTGAGACAGAGTCTCACTGTGTTGCCCGGGCTAAAGTGCCGTGGCGTCATCCTAGCTCACAGCAACCTCAAACTCCTGGGCTCAAGCGATCCTCCTGCCTCGGCCTCCCAGGTAGCTGGGACTACAGGCATGCGCCACCATGCCCGGCTAATTTTTTCTATATATTTTTAGTTGTCCAATTAATTTCTTTCTATTTTTAGTAGAGACGGGGTCTCGCTCTTGCTCAGGCTGGTTTCGACCTCCTGAGCTCAAACAATCCGCCCGCCTTGGCCTCCCAGAGAGCTAGGATTACAGGCGTAAGCCACCACGCCGGCCTCAATCATAATCTTATAGTAGCCTTTGGTATCTGATGTCTGATAGAGGAAGTCCTCACCACTTATTATTGCCTTTCAAACTGTCTTATTTTCTTTGTTTAATCTTCCAAATAAATGATAAAGTTGCCTAGTCAAGTATTATATTGAAGTTAGAGATATTTAAGGAAAAGCTTATATCTTTGCAGTAATCAGTTGTCCCATCCTTAAATATGGTATCCATTTCTTCAGATCTCAGATGTCCATCTAAAAACTTTCAGAAGTTTCTTCATGTAAATCTTAGGCATTTCTTGTTAGGTTTACATTAGTTAGGATAACATTTAGCTGCTGTAACAAATACCTCCGTAATTTCAGTGGCTTAACACAAAGGAAATTTGTTTTTGTCTTATATGACAGACTCTATTCCACATAGCTATTCAGGCCCCAAGGCTGAGGGAGACTTTGTTATCTTTAACACTAGGTTTCTAAGATTTCCCTGGGCTTGGATTAAGAGCAGGTGGAGAAGATACATCCCTCTCTTAATCATCTGGACCAAGAAATGACACACATCCTTTCTGCTTGACTTCATCTGCAAAATGAGTCACATGGCCCCACATAGATGTTAGGGAATCTGCAAAGTGCCCTGGCTGGGGAGCCTCAACTCTACACCATGGAAGAAAGAATAGGCATCTGGGTGGGCACTTAGTCGTTCCCACTAACAGTACCTTACATTTCTTCGTCACCATCAAGACCTGATTTATTTGGATAGAAGAAGCTGAAGAATTAAATACTAGACTCAGTTCCTGTTTCCACCACTTCTACCTGTCTGTACAAGGTAATTGTTCTGATGATCAAATTTTAAAAATACATTGAAAAGTGTGTGGCACAGACTCTGTCACATAGGAAGCACTCAATAGTATCAGCTATTTTTTTCTGTATATTCTAATTTGTTATTATTTGTGCTTAGGAGCTCTTGATCCAGCCACCTAGCTGAGCTCTTTCCATATATTCTACCAGTTTGTTCATCAAAGTTTGGCTTTTCACTATAGATAATAGTATTTTCTACAAAGAGTACCACTTTGTTCCTATTTTTCCAATATTTGCATATTTTTGGCCTCATTATGTTGGCTAACATCTCCTACACAATGTCAAGCAGTTGTGGTAATAGCAAAAATATTTGTCTTGTTCCTTACCATGATGAAGCATGATGTTTCCTGTCATTTCTGATAGATATCTTTTATCAATTTAAGAACATTTTTATCTATTCCTTTTCTCCAATTTACTTTTTTTTAATTAATTTATTTATTTACTTTTGAGACAGGGTCTTGCTATGTTGCTCAGGTTGGAGTGCAGCGGCATGATCACAGCTCATTCCAACCTCAAACTCCTGGGCTCAAGGAATCCTCCTGCCTCAACCTCCGGAGTAGCTGGGACTACAGGTACACACCACCCTGCCCAGCTAATTTTTAAATTTTTTTGTAGAGGGAGTCACACTATACTGTCCAGGCTGGTCTTGAACTCCTGGCCTCAAGTGATCCTCCCACCTTGGCCTCCCAGAGTGTGGGATTACATGTGTGAGTCATTGCACCCGGCTTACTTTTTTTTTTTAAATAAACTTCTGGATTCAGTTTGCAAATATTTAACTTGGATCATAATTCTCTGATGCTAGCTTTGTCCTATTTTGGTATCAGAGCCAAGCTAATCTGTCTATACAGTTCATGAAATATGTAAGGTGATCAACTTGTCTCAGGATTATCCCAATTTTAAAACTGAAAGTCCCACAGCCCAGGAGCCCTCCAGACCCAGAAAAATCAAGATGGTTGATCATCGTAGAAACATGGGGTTTTTTCTTATTCCTTGAAGATTTGGTAATATTTACCTATAAAAATACCTGGATATTTTATTTAGGTGTAGCTCTTCCTAACTGCCTTTTGCATTTCTTCTGTGATTAATCTGATGCTTTTCTACTTCTTGGGCCAACTTTGATCATTTGATTTCCACAGAAAATTCTTTACTTTGTCTAGATTTTCAATTTCTTGGTACAAAGATTTAAACAGTATTTTCTTTCCCTTTTTTTTTTCTTCTTCTTTCTTAAAAAAAATTTCCTTATCCATAGCTAGGTTCCTAAAGTTGTTCCTTCTCTTAATTTAAGATTTTTCAAAGATTTGTCTACTTTTTTGGACTTTTTAAAGAATCAGTTTTGGGTGATCAGTTTAGTTTAACTGATTGATTCAGTTTATTCTTGTGTTTTCTATATCTTCAATTTTTGCTCTGCTCTATTAATTAATTTCCTCCTATATATCTTTTGGATTTTTTTTCCCTTTTCTAGAATTTCTTGGAAGCTAAGACTATTTACAGTCTTTCTTATTTCCTAGTAGATGTATTTAAAGCCAAAAACTTTCATTTGCATGGCACCTTGGCCACAGTTCACAGGAGTGTCCATTTTCATTTTTTTCTTTAATCTTAGGACTGTACTGAAGAATAATCTTCAATGTAGATAGGGAGGTAGATACAACTTTCTAACATTCTTTTTAATTATATTGTATAGTGGCCAATGAATATAATGGTATGTCTTTTGCTATTTGGAATCTATTACAATTTCCTTTGCAGTCTAATAAGCAGGCAGCTTTTCTGAACATTCCATATGTATCCTTAAGGGATGGATATTCTATTTGATTTTTGTTGGTTCCCCAGTATTATAAATAGTTGTCTATTAAACTAAACTTGAGGCTTACCAAAAGGCTTACCAAATATTGGTTAAACCAGTATGAAAATGTGAAAAAAAAAAGGGAGAGAGAGAAGAGAAGCTTTTTGTCTGAGGAATACAAGCCCCTTTAAATTGTCAGGCCCAAAGAGGCATTTAAAATGTCACAGCAGTCATGTCTCACTCCCCCTTGAGCTACATATTAATAATGACCTCTTGAAGCCACTTGCTATTCCAGCTCTCAACTTACTAATTGACTCACTGATGCCAAGTAGCTATAAAATGCCACGCACCCTGTAGTTCGACAGTGTACATACAGTCAATCACTAGCCAATGTTACTCCTGTAAACCAGTGAGGATTCCAGAGGAACTTTTGCAATTGCCCTCTCTCTTGATTTGTCTTTTTTTTTTTTTTTTTTTCTTAAAAACTTGGGCCTCTCTTGTTCTCTGGAGCACTCCCCAAGGCAACTTGGAAGTGTGTCCCAGGCTGTAATCCTCAACATTGGCCCAAATAAAATCTCTATATTAATTTTACCTCAGCTTCTTCCTTTGAATATCCTCGAGAAGTGGATATTCAAATCCCTTAATAGTCTTGATTATTTCATATTTATGTAATAAGATGTTAAATTAGAAGTTTCAACAGAAGTGCTAAAACAGAATAGGTATGAGATTACAAAATGATTTAAGAAGACCCCAAAAAAGACTGCGATATTGTGATATAATGATAAATATATATTAATATTTGATCTCTGTACCTGGCTTTTGGCATAGAGCTGCTAAAACCCCTGTAATTTTCTGAGTGATAGGAATGATGAGAGCTTCCTTTGTTATAATATTTGGTCTTGGTTGCCAGCTCCTGACACAAGAGCTCCTAAGATCCTTGGAATCTTCTGAGTGAGAGTGACCAGAGTGTCTGTTTGTATGATAGTGAGATGACTGGAGGCCCGGCCCCTAGATGGCTTCAGGAAGGGGCCTGGGTGCCAGAGGAACCAACGTGTGATTCGAGGGTTGGAACTTTCAGCCCCACCCCCTACCTCTAGGGACGGGAGAGGGGCTGGAGATTGAGTTAATTACCAGTGGCGGAAGATTTAATCAGTCGTTCCTACATAGTGAAACCTCCATAAAACCCTTAAGCCACAGGGTGCAGAGAGCTTCCAGGTTGGCGAACACAGGGCGGTGCTGGGAGGTGGCTCGCCCAGAGGGTGGACAGGGGCTCTGCGGCCCTCGCCCACGCCTTGCCCTGTGCATCTCTTCCGTTTGGCCGCTCCTGAGCTGTAGCCTTTCTAATAAGCCAGCAACTGCAAGTAGAGCGCCCTCCTGAGTTCCCTGAGCCGTTCTAATAAATTATTGGCGCTGGGGTGGAGACCGTGGGAACCCCTGATTTATAGTCAGTCAGTCAGGAGTACAGGAGGCCTGGGACTTCCGCACCAACTCCCGGTAGTTAGCGTCAGAACTGAATGGAACTAGAGGACACCCAGCTGGTGTGGAATGAGTTGGCGAATCGGTTGCTGTGAGGAAATAACCCCACATATTTGGTGTCAGAAGTGTTGTGAGTAAAGATAGCTCAACATTCAAAATAATCTCTATGAACTGATAACGTGACCCTTGAGCCCTTCCCCAGGGGACGCCTCACTCATATGAAAAATATAACAAGACAAAGACAATAGAAAAAATTAGAAGGAACTTGTGAAGAGGACTCCTGCGGTTCTACCTGCGGCCAAGCGGCGGCTCCACCCCGCGGGTGGCGACTCTCAGCGCGCCGCGGAGGACAGTTCGGCAGTGCCCTCCCATCTCACTTCCGGTTACGCGTCCACCGCGCTCGCTCTTCGTCCCGCCTCCCCTTTCTTGCCTGAATTAGTTACCCTAGCTGTGCTAACAACTTAACACTGAAATCTCAGCGGTTTAACACAACAAACGTTTATTTTTTACTCATTATGCTAAACTGTAGACTAATCTTTGACCCAGGTCCACAAAAATCTAATGAGGAAGAGATGGCTTCTCAACTGCTCCGACACTGGAGCCTCCTTCTGCCAAGCCGGGCCGCCATCCAGCCTCGGCCCAGGCAATGGGAATACGGGCGAGCGTTTCTCCTGCACCAGGTGCGGGGGAGAATTGGTGTGGGGTCATTTGAGAGTCTAGCCAGAACATCCGCCTCAAGGGCAAAGAGACCTCAGCGGAGGCGAAGCTGGAGGCAGAGCACGAGATTGGAGGGGGAAGAGGGCACGAGGCGGGATGAGCGCGCACACTCCGCGCCCACGGTCCTGCAGGGCAGCAAGGGTCACTCACCACGCTGCCGAACCCACGGAAGGGCCCCCAGGGAAAGAGTCAGTGTCAGTCACCAGGCCAAAGAGTGAGACATCCTTTTAGGACAGTCCCAGACACACAAACCCGTCTGATCCCCATTCCTGCTGCCTTCTCACACCTCCCTCGATCCTCCTGCTCCCCAGTCTTGCGGGTTCAGACATGTCAGTTAGCAACGACGAAAAGAGAAATGATAGATGAAAAGAGAGAACAGACCATGGGACCATCCCCAGTGTCAGTGGCCTCCAAAGTAGGTCCCAGCTGGGAGAGAGGAGAAAATGTAATTTTCATCAAATGTTCAGCATTTTGCTTATTGCAGGTGATTGGACAATGTAACTGTAGAATTGAAACTGTGTTTGCCTCTGAAAGTGACCAAAGGATTTTTGTTTCCCCTGAGACAGATCGGTGAAGTAACAGGAGCAGAGGCAGGGAAAGAACCACACCGTGAGCAGGTTTAAAGAGACCGGCCCCTGGTGGGAAACAGAATGATCATGACTATGCCCCGTGGGTACTATGAGTCCTGCTTGTTGGAAACAGTGGTTAAACTTTGTATTTCTATCTCTGAAAAACACATGCTAATCTCCCACAGTGGCTGTAAATTTGTCAATCACTTCTATTTTAATCAGTTTCTGCTTTCAGTATTTTGAAGTTACATTGTCAGCAATAGAATAAGCTCAATATTAATACTCTGAAAGGTATCAATATGAGTTATTTCCCTTTTATTATTTCATATTTTGAATTATATTAGTATCTGATACTAACATTGCTTCTACTCCCTTCCCTTTGTTTGCATTTTCCTGATATATGTTTTTTCATTCCTTTATTTTCAACCTTTATTCAACATTGGATTTTCTTTAGCTCCATCTGAGCATTTGTTATTTATCAGTAAATTTAACAAATTCATTTATTGAGATTGCAGATTTGCTACACCAACATCTGCTATCTTATTTTAGTTTTTCCCATCACTGTGTTTTCTTTGTTGTTTTTCTCCCTTTTATGACTAGTAAGGAGGATAGGATAGGCAACACTGTAGTAGCAGACTAGCTCCAAATCTCAGTGGCTTACTAAAAGAAAGAGTTACTCTTCCTTACACAATGTCTGCTGTAGGTAATGCAACCATCCAGGGCAGCGCCCTCCGTGCAGTGACTCAGGGATCTAGATTTTTTTCCCCAGGGCTGGAATTAGGATGAGGCAAATGAAGAATTCTTGGTGCAAAATTTAAGGAGGTACTCATTCTCAGGTTCATGGTTACCTTACATGCCTCCCCTTAGTCCTGGCCCTACTTTTTTCCATCTAGTGGCTGCACCCTTCAACACTGCTTTGCCTCATTGCTTTACCTCATATTGGGTAATAGAGCAATGAATGTGATTACAATGTAGGAAAGTCAAATTCACGTCTTTTATTAAAAAACAAATTACAAGAACAAGAATGGTCATTTTTCTGCGAGGTAGGGTGTTCAAGAGACCTTGGTCAAAGGATATAAAATTTCAGTAAGATAGAAGGAAAAATTCAAGGAATCTATTGTACAACATGGTAACTATAGTTAACAACAATGTATTGTATTCTTGAAAATCACTGAGAGTAGATTTTAGTTGTCCTTAGCAAGCACACACAAAAATAATAAGTATGTGAGCTAATGCATATGTTAATTAGCTTGACTGAGCAATTTCCATGATGTACATATATTTCAAAGCATCATGTTGTACATGAAACATATATACAATTTTTATTTGTCAGTTAAAACACTAATTTATTTAAATAAATAAATAAAAGTGTAGCCATTTTTTCCACAAACTATAGAAAGACTAGTTCTATGCCTGGATTAGCAACTCATTTACATAAAAAAATGCACACAAAGCTATAAACATTTTGTAAGAATAAATACAAATAAAAAGGTACACATCAAACATGTTAGAAAAATCACAGATAGGAAGGGGAATGGAAATGGGGAATGGGAATGAAAGAAAATAAAATGAGAGCGGGACCTTATCTGCACCAATGATAATAACTCAACCCTCTGTGTCATTGATTGACAAATAAGTAGAAAGAAGAGGAAGAAAAAGAGAGTAGGGAAAAGGAAGAAAATAGAAACAAATAGAGTATGCCTGCCTGGCTAGACCTGTGTTTTGATGGAAGTGAGTATAGCATATATGTCATTCGCTGCTTACTACCTAACTAATACTAATTCCAAATTTTATAGTAGCCGTACTATAAGCTTTCTTGTCTAAAAAAGCTTATTTTACATCTACCTTTAGCCCTCTAGTTTTTTAAGCTAAAGCTACCCTTAACCTTTCCAATTAATATGGCCAGAATCACACACATTCTGACAAAGAAGTTTTTATATTTTTATGTTAAATTGTTAAAGAAAATTTTATCCTAAACTTAGAAATAGGCAAGCTGATGGTTACTTGACTTTTTAAAACATTAATATCACCCTGGACTATTTTCTAATAAACCTACTTGACTTCATCTGACACCCTTGGGCAAGGTAACTTTGCTGTTACCGAATTTTTAACAATTCTCAGCTAATCAAGGTGCAGACAGCTCACAGCCAACAAGGTTGGTAACTGAAGAATTGTTGGGACATCATACCCTGACTGAGAAGCTGATCTTAGAAAGTCAGCCCGTCGAGTATTTAACTCCGAGATATTATTTTGCATTCCTTTCCAGACTAGCTACGTAAATCCCTATTGCTCAAATACTCTTCAGTCAGCTTTTTGTCTTCTTGCTGGATCCTTCATTACTAAGTTGATATAAAATTTTAACAAGTGCCAACATATATCTGTGTTTGAGAACTGTGCTTTTATAATACTGAAGATAAAATACTGATTGGCCTTTTGAATTATTTGGTTAAATGGCCACAACAGTTATACTATAATCCTAATGTCTACAAGATTTCAGAAATAAACGTACTACCATGCTTATTAAAGGCAAAGAGTAACAGAAAGGAGTTTTAAAATCTGGCTTTATGGTATTTTCAAGAGACATGCCAAAAACAGAAAGTCGAAGATAAAAGGAGACTAAAGAAAAGAAAAGGGTACAGCTTTATTAACATCAACCAAAATGGGCATTAAAGCAAATAAGTATTACTAGAAATAAAAACTAGTAAAAGGTTAAATTCATCAGGAAGTTATAGCAATTCTAATCCTGGATTACCTAATAAAGTTGCTTTACACAAAACTACAAAGAGAGTTGAAAAATATACCCACTAACAATGGGAGATTTTAACTTACCTTTTCACTAATTGTTGGATGAAACACACAAACATTTGGTAAGGATTCAGATTATTTAAACCACATAAATAATACACTTGATCTAATGGACACATATAAACACTGAACAATTGCAGATTGTGTTCCTCTGAAAGTTGGCTCTTTGAAAAAACTGATAAAACTGACAAATCTCCAGCAAAAACGATCAAGAAAGAAGAGAGAGAGCACAAACAAGCAATAAAGAATATTAGGAATGAAAAGATGGGAATAATTAGAGATATACCCAAGATTTAAAATGTAGAAAAAAGGTTAAGAGACAGGAGTTCAAGGTTGTACTCAGCTATGATCACGCCACTGCATTCCGGCCTGCGTGTCAGAGCGAGACCCTGTCTCCAAAAAACAAAAAAAGAAAGAGGAAGGGTTAGGAGAGGAGAATGAGCACACAGTTAATTTTGCTACCTCTTGAAATCCCTTGAAAACCATAGGAAAGTGATTTTTTCCCCAGGAAAACATAAATCCACAGGGAAGATGACAATAAGAGACGAGCAATCTCAAATTTTTTGTTGCTAGAAAATGGATTGGTGAGATCTCAAATCCTAAACCAGCAATAAGGTAAGCTAAGAACTGACAAAATTTATACCACTAAAATCCTCAAAAATCTCAGGTACTGCCAGCACTGGACCTGGGTGAGAGGGAAGCTAGACTAAGGAGGCTTGGGTGAGAGCTGTTTGAGAAGCCATTAGCCCTGACGCCCTTCTCCATTCCATGTGGTGAGGACAGGGCACTCTCTGAGAACAAGGAGTGAGCCTATGGGCACACACTGAGTTCTGACTCCCAAATGATCACAGCCAATCTCCACTCTGCAGGCAGGAGGTGAGAAGACTCTTCTCTGGGGAATCTGACCCACCCGGAGGAAAAGACCTAAAGACACTGGCAGGGGACCCTCCCCATCAAATAGCATCTGCCAATCACACTTGTACCTACAACATCCACCTATACAGAGAAAGTCCAGGCAGGTTCTTAATCCTACCTAATCAGGCTTTGAAACCTGAACAGATAAGAATTGTCTATGAGAAGCAGCTAACATGAAATACAGAGTACCAAACAAACACAAGAATCAGAAACTTGGTAGAACACAGGCAGGAAGCGACGATTTTTTAAAAGAAGAAAAAAATATTAATATATATCTTCAGAGGAATTAGACAGACTACTACATCCATGAAAAGAAGAACAGGTTGCTCTAAAGAAGATACATAGAGATAACACAAAAGAAATTTCCGAAATATAAACAATTTTTAACTTTTCCTAAAAATTTAATTTTTTGATTTTTTTAAAATTGAAAAAGAAAATAGCAAAAAGGATAAAATTCAGTTGAAGAGTTGGAAGATAGAATTGATGAAATCCTTTTGCAAAAAGGAAAGAAAGGACAAAGAAATAGAAATGGGATCGGGGGAAGAAAGAGAAATAGAGGATAATTTCAAGATCTGCATAATAGCAGTTTCAGAAATAGTATTTTCCAACTTCTGAGTAACAGGAATTCCAGACAGAAGAGGCAAAGTAGAGAGGAAGAATGTAAACACTTTGGCCCAACCTGCTCTGTGGGACGACCCTGGCTGTGCCCCCACTGCCCAGCTTCCCGATATCTCTGCTCACTTTCTAAAATAGCTATCATGCCTTCCCAGCAATTTTGTAAATTAGATGATAGTCTTACATAAACTCATTTCCTGCTTAAGTTTTTTAAACATGGTAAGAGAATGTTACCAAAAAAACTTTACGCCAATCAATTTGAAAACTACGGTGAAAGGGATATATTTCTAGAAAAATATAAATTAGCAAAACAGATTCAAGAAAAAAAATTAACCCGAATATTTCTATAACCACTAAAAAATAACAATAACAAGCTGATAATGATAATAAATTGCCCCACAAAAAAAAACTCCAGCCACAGATAGTCTTACAGATAAATTTCATCAAACATTCAAAAAACCAATCATTCCAAAATTACACAATCTTTTTCAAAAAATAAAAAGAGGTAAAAATGTCCCTATTCGATTTATGACGCTGGTAAAAATTTGACACAAAAACTTTGAAAAAGTTGGCTTTCTAGTCATGTGTCACTTAACCAGGTATACGTCCTGAGAAATGCCTTGTTAGGCGATTTCATCATTGTGCAAACATCATGGTGTACTCAACCAATCCTAGATGGCATAGCCTACTACACTACACACCTAGGCTGTATGTATAGCTATTGCTCCTGGGCTACAGACCCGTACAGCATGTTACTGTACTGAATACTGTAGGCAATTGGAACGCAATGCTAAGTATTTGTGTATCTGAACATATCTAAACAGAAAAGGTACATAAAAATATGGTATTATAATTTTATGGGACCATTGCCACTGTTTTATATGTAGTCTATTGTTGACCAAAATCTTATGCAGCACATGACTGTATTTAGTAATGTTGACTATGTGCATAAGCTATGACCCAGCAATTCTGCTCCTGAGGATGTTCTCTACTCATGACATGTCCTCTAGGAGACAAGAACAAATGTATTCATATCAGCAAAAGTGGTAACAACATAAATGTCTGTCGACGGAGGAAAGGAAAACTGAATTGAGATATATTGGAATACTGTAGTATGATGGAATATTATACAGTAAATGAATGAACTATGTTCCACACACATGGATGAATTTTGAAAGCGTAATGCTGATCTACATAAAAGAAGCAGACCTCAGAACATGCGTGATTCAAATTACCTTAAATTCAAAACAAGCAATACAACCAGCATATTCTTTAGGCACACATGCATATGTAATAGGACTACTTTGTTAAAAAGCAAGGAAATTATTAACACAATATTTGTGATAGTGTTTATATTTGTGGGGGTAGGGAGGGAAAACATAAGCATGGCATACAGGCAGCTCCAAGGACACTAGTGATGTTCCGTTTCTCAAGCTGGGTGATAAGGGACACAGTATTCATTTTCTCATTTTCTTATTTTTCATAACCATATCTATGCATTATATGCACTCCTGCTTGATCTCTCTCTCACACACACATACACACACACACACACACACACACACACACACAGCCATGGCATATCACAATGTACCTTGGATATTCAAACCCTGGATCAGAAATTACAGGGCTGAAGTTCAGTAGCACATGAACAAAGCAATGAATCTAGAATAACATAAAAATAATTAAAAGCTGCTGTTTCCATTAAAGACCAGATGAAAGAGAATATGCTGAGAATGCACAACATGGAGTAATTTAGACTAAACATTAGGAAGAGGAATTTCCTTGTTGGCATAAGATGCTGCTATATATTGCAAAGTAAGCATGTTATGATATACAAGAATAGGGCAAGGCAGTTATTTTCCTTGGGTTGGTCTGAGGTGGAGCTAGCCAAGGGATTCTATCCAAGGGCCAACACTATGCCACTACCTGTAGCTGTCAGGAGTGGTATCTTCAGAAGAACTCTGACTGTCCTGTCTGCCACACAGGAGGTGGGGAGCCTGCCAAACGTTGCCCTCCCAGATGTTGAGGGATGGCACTAGAACTGCCCAGATGTGTAGGAATAAAACCAGACCATCTTTTGTCATGTATTTTGGTTCTAGCATTCTCTGGGCATTAACAGCCAAGAATACATGTTTACACATGTCAGAGAGACAAAAAGTAAAATTCGTAATATTTCATAGTAACAAGTGTTTAGTAAATAAGATATCTCAAATCCTCTTTGGAGGGGTTAAGATTGGTTCAGTCATATAGAGAACAATTTGGCTATGGTATCCAATAATTAAATTCACATACCCAATGAGCCAGCAATCTTATTGATAGGGATGTATCCTTGGATGGGTACTCAAATATATGTCCAAGGGGGTGCCTTACAACATTATTTGTAAAAGAAAAAGTGAAAATCAACCTTAGTATCCATTCCTAAAGGCTGACAAAAGAGACATGATACATCCATGGAATGAGATACCTTGAAACCATCAAATATTATAGAATGAAAGCCATCTACATGCCTTTGCTATGGCCAGATCTCCATGCTATATTATTAAATAAACAATGGAAAGTTTAGAAAAGGGTTTATGGTTGTATAAGATAGAACCCCATTTGTGCTTAGAAGACAAAAACTAAACATCCAAGCGAAATTCTGATAGAGACTGGTAGTGGGACTAAAAACCGTTCTCTTCTTCTTCCTGGGCATGTAACTAGGCGACACTCCCCAGCCTTCCTTGCACTTGGTTTGACCACAGGACTGAATTCCGTCCAAGGAAAAGTCAGTGGACCAGTACTGGAAAACCCTGGGTGTGCCATGATTTCTTTCCTCTTATTCCCTTCTCACCAGTCAGAACAGACATGCTTACGACCCAGCTTGAAGAGAGCAAAAGCTCGTATGATAGACAAGAAATTAGAAGGAACCTGCACAGAGCCACCTGCTGATCGGGAAAGCCCCCATTTTCTATGCAGTTTCTGGATATTATTGGATCTCTTTATTACAACAGCCAATCTTCACCATACTATCAACATCTATATCAACATATAAACATGGATTTTCTTTACTTTTCCTGAAAGGAATAGTTGTCTTTTATCTTTTCTAAAAGGAATCTTGAGACATTCTGAACACTGGTTGCATTTACAGACAGGGGTAAGGTAAAAGTAGGGTTGGGAAGAGGCCTTCACTTCTCTTTTTGTACATTTAAATACTGTTTGAATGTTCTAATTTTATGCCTGCATTACTTTTATCTTTAACAAGGTTTGTCTTGGAAAAGGGACTGTGGCATTTTTGTTGTTTTCTTCTTACACCTCTTTGAATTCAAAATATATACATAAACATCATTAGCCATTAGGGAAATACAAATTAAAATCACAATAAGATGTGATACACAACTATCAGAGTGGCTAAAGTAAAAACTAGTGACAACACCAAATGCTGGTGAGGATGTGGAGAAAATGAATCACTCATACATTGCTGGTGAGAATGAATGATACAGCCACTCCGGAAAACAGTTCAGCAGTTTCCTAAAAAACTCACCATGCAACTACCATACAACCCAACAATTGCTCTCTTGAGCATTTGACCCAGAAAAATAAAGACTATGTTCACACACACACACACACACAAAACCCTATATGTTAATGTTTATGGCAGCTTTATTTGTGTAACCAAGAACTGGAAACAACCTAGATGTTCTTCAATGGATGAATGGTTAGACAAACTGTGGTACAGCCATATCATGGAATACTAGTCACAACTAAAAAGGAAAAAACTATTGATACGATGATCTTGAGGAATCTCCAGAGAATTATGCTGAGTGAAAAAAGCCAATCCAAAAAGGTTACATAGTTTATGATTTCATTTATGTAACATTCTTGAAATAGCAAAATCATAGAAATGGAACAGACTTCCACTAAGAGATTAGTGGTTGCCAGAGGTTAAAGAGCAGATGGGAGTAAGAGGGAAGTGGGTGTGGCTATAAAAGGGCAACACAATGTAGCCTTGTGGTGATGGAATTGTTCTGTATCCTACCTGTATCAATGCCTGTAACCTGATTGTGATACTGTGATACTGTACATCCTTCTTTGCAGGATGTTACCATTGGGAGAAATTGGGTAAAGAGTACATGTTATCTTTCTGTATTATTTCTTATAACTGTATGAATCAATAATTATCTCAAAATTAAAAATCTGCCTTGAGGAGTGACACTAGCAACATGGCAAACTAGGAGGTCTCAGCCACATCTCCCGCTCCCCACAACTGAAGATTCAAATTTTGAGGGGATCTGGACTACCCACCAAAAAAAGCAGCACCGGGAGAGCTCCTGATTACAATGAAGAAGCTGCAGCAAGTCATGGGAGCACAAAAACTGAGGATGGACACATAGAAAAGCATTAGAAGCATTTTACCTGTGTCATCCCATCTCCCAGCCTGGCACACTTTGGCTCCGAAAGGGATGCCCTTGGCTTGGGACTTCCCTTCATGGGAAGGCTATACAATGAATAAAATGCAAAATTCAATAGACAGCCTCAATAGCAGACTCAATCTAACAGAAGAAAGAATCTGTGAAGTCAAAGACAAGTCATTGGAATTATCCAGTCAGAGGACAAAAAGAAAAAATGATAAAAAAGAATAAAGAAAGCCAAAAGATTTACAAGACACCAACAAGCAAACCAATACGCACAGTATAGAATTTGAAGGAGATGAGAGAGAGAAAGAGAAAAAGGCAGCATGCGAGTAAAGAAATAGATTCTTGAAACTCCTCTAATGTTGCAAGGGAAATGAACATTCAGATTCATGACTCTTAAAGGACCTCAAATAGGATCAGCCAAAAGAAGAGTACTCTGAGACACATGATCAAATTGTCAAAAGTCAAGAAGAAAGAGAAAATTTAGAAAGCAGCAAGAGAAAACAGGACCCCTAAGACTACCACCAGATTTCTCAGCAGAAACCTTGCAGGTAAGGAGAAAGTGAAGTGATATATTCAAAATACTGAAAGAAAAAAAAATCAAACAAACAAACAAACAACAACAACAACAACAAAAAAACCACCAACCAAGAATACTATACCCAGCAAAATTAACCTTTAAAAAGGAAGGGAAGAGAGTCTTTTCCAGACAAACAAAAACTGAGGAAGTTCATCACCACAGACTTAGAAGAAATACTAAAGAGAGTTCCTCAAATTGAAATGAAAACACACTAAACAGCAACACAAAAGCATATGAAAACATTAATCTCACTGGTAAGGGAAAATATATGGACAAACAGAATAATTTAATGTTGTAATGGTGATATATAAGTTACTTTTAATCCTAATATAAAAGTTAAAAGATAAAAATTTGTTAATAGAGACTGGGTGTGGTGGGTCACATCTGTAATCTCAGCACTTTGGGAGACGGAGGTGGGAGGATCCATTGAGGCCAGGAGTGAGACCCTGTCTCTAAAAAAAAAATTAAAAAACTAGCAAAGGATTGTGGCATGTGCCTGTAGTTCCAGCTATTCAGGAGGCTGAGGCAGGAGTGTCATTTAAGCCCAGGCTTTGGAGGTTGCAGTGAGTTATGATGACACCACTGCACTCCAGCCTAGGCAACAGAGCAAGAGCCTGTCTCAAAGAAAATTTTTTTTAATAGATATGCAATAGAAAAAGCAAACTCTGACTACAAAAACACAAAGAGGAGGGAATAAAAGTGTGAAGTTTTTGTATGTGATTGAAGTTAAGTTGTTATCAACTTAAAATAGTTATAACTACAAGATATTTTATGCAAGCCTCGGGCAGACCATAACGAAAAAAAGAAGCTGTTATAGATACATAAAAGGTAAAGAAAAAAGAATAAAATCATCAAATATTAAGAACAACAGCAAAAGAGGAAGAGGGACAAAACAACTATAAACATAACAGACAGAAGACAATTAACAAAATGGCAACAGTAAGTTCTCACCTGACAATAATTACATTGAATGTAAGTGGATAAAACTTCCCAGTCGAAAGGCATAGAGTGGCTGAATGGATGAAAAAAAAAAAAACAAGATCCAGTGATATGCTGTCTACAAGAGACCCACTTTAAAGACACACATAGGCTTAAAGTGAAGGAATGGCAAAAGATAGTCCATGTAAATGGTAGCCAAAAGAAGGCAGGAGTGGTTATACTTATATAGACAAAATAGACTTTAACTCAAAATTGTCTCTAGAGACAAAGAAGGTTATTATATAGTGATAAAGGGTAATAGGAAGACACAATAATTATAGGAAGATACAATAATTATATGTGTACCCAATATCAAAGTACCTGAATATATAAAGCAAATATTGACAGATATGAATAGGGAAATTGGCAGCAATATAATAATAGTAGGGGACTTCCATATCCCACATACAACAATGGCTAGAACATGCAGACAGAAAATCAGTAAAGAAATTGCTGACTTAAACACCACCATAGACCAAATGGACTTAACAGACATATATAGAACTTTCTACCCAACAGCAGAATAATACACATTTTTCTCAAGAACACATAGAACATTCTCCAGGATAGATCGTGTTAGGTTACAAAACTTAAGATTGAAATTATTCCAAGTATCTTTTCTGATCACAATGAATGAAACTAGAAATCGATAACAGCAAGAAAATGTGAAAATTCACAAATACATTGAAATTAAACAACATAATCTTGAACAACCATTGAGTCAAAGAGGAAACTAAAAGGTAATTTTAAAAGTATCTCAAGACAAACAAGAACAAACACAACATATCAAAACTTATGGGATGTAGCAACAGCAGTACCAAGAGGGAAGTTTATAGCAATAAATACCTATGGTAAAAAAGAAGAAAGATCTCAAATAATCAACCTAACTTTACACTTCCAGTAATTAGATGAAGATGAACAAACTAAGCCCAAAGCTAGCAGAAGGAAATAATAAAGATTAGAGCAGAAACAAATCAGAGACTAGAAAAACAACAGAAAAAAATCAACAAAACTAAGAGTTGATTTTTCAAAAAGATAAACAAAAGCAACAAACCCTTAGCTACTCTAACCAGGAAAAAAAGAGAGAGAAAACTTAAATGACTAAAATCAGAAATGAAAGAGGCAACATTACAATTGATACCACAGAAATACAGAGGATCATAAGGGATTACTATGAACAATTACATGCCAAAAATTGTGTAACCTAGAAGAAATGGATAAATTCCTGGAAATTTACAAGTTACAAAAACCAAATCAAAAAGAAATAGAAAGCCTGAATGGACAGAGCACTAACAAACAAGGAGATTCAATTAGTAATCAAAAACCTCCCAACAAAAAGCCCAGGACCAGATGACTTCATGGATGAATTATGCCAAGCATTCAAAACAAATTAATACAATCCTTCTTAAACTCTTCCAAAAAATAGAAGGGGGAATACTTCAAAACAGGCCAGCATCACCCTCATATAAAAACCAGACAAAGATACCACAAAAAAAGAAAACTACAGGCCAATATCTTTGATGAACATAGATACAAAAATTCTCAATAAAATACTAGCAAACTGAATTCAACCACACATTAAAAGTATCATATACCATAACCAAGTAGGATTTATATCTGGGATGCAAGGATAGTTCAATATATGCAAATTGATATTGATACATCACCCTAACGAAATGAAAGAAAAAACCCCTATGATCAGGAAAAAAGCCCTAGAAGCAGGAAAAAGCATTTGACAAAGTTCAATACCCAGTCATGATTAAAATTTTCAATAAAATATGAGTAGAAGAAACTTACCTCAACACAATAAAGGCCATATATTAATATGAAAAGCCCACAGCTAATATTATACTCAATGGTGAAAAGCTGAATGCTTTTCCTCTAAGATCAAGAACAAGACAAGGATGTTCACTCTCTCTACTTCTTTTCCTGGAAGTCCTAGCCAGAGCAATTAGACAAGAAAAAGAAACAAAACTATAAAAATTCAAAAGGAAGAAATAAAATTATCTCTGCAGGTTACATGATCATACATGTATTATAGAAAACCCTAAAAACTCTAGAAAAAAAAAACACAGCGAAAAACAAATTCAGTAAAGTTGCAGAATAAAAAACAAACATACAAAAACCAGTGGCTTTTCTATTCACAAACAATGAATTATCCAAAAAGGAAAATAAGAAAACAATCTCATTCACAACAGCAACAAAAAGAAAAAAACACTCAGAAATAAACTTAACCAAAACTGGTGAGAAACTTGTACACTGAAAATTATAAAACATTGATGAAGGAAATGAAACTCCTTCAGATAAATAGAAAGGCATCCATGTTCATAGGTTGTAAAAATAATATTCTTTAAATGATAATACTATCCAAAGTGATCTACAGATTTAATGCAATCTCTATCAAAATCTCAATAACATTTTTCTTAGAAAAGCAATCTTTAAATTCATATGACACCACAAAAGACAACAAATGGCCAAAACAATCTTGAGTAAGAAGAACAAACACTTCCTGACTTTAAAATATATTACAAAGCTACAGTAATCAAAACAGAATGCTGTAATAACATTAAAAAAACACATAAACCAATGGAACAGAATAGAAAGCCCTGAAATAAATCCAGACATCTATAATCAACTGCTTTTCAACAAAGGTGGCAGGAACACACAATGGGGAAAAGATAGTCTCTTTAATAAGTAGTGCCGGGAAAATTAGATATCCACATGCAGAAGAATGAAATTGGACCTTATCTCACACCATATATACAAATCAACTCAAAATGGATTAAATACTTAAATGTAAAACCTGAAACCATAAAACTATTAGAAGAAAACCGGGGGAAGAAGCTTTTTGACATTGGTCTGGGCAACGATTTTTTGGATATGACACCAAAAGCACAGGCAACAAAAGCAAAAATAAACAAGTGGAATTGCATCAAACCAAAAAGCTCCTACACAGCAAAGGAAGCAATCAACAGAGTTAAAAAGCAACCTATGGAATGGGAGAAAATATGTACAAACCATATATCTGATGAAGAATTAATATTCAAAATATATAAGGAACTCATACAACTGAATACCAAAAGTAATTATAATAACCTGATTAAAAAATGAACAAAGGACCTGAATAGATATTTTTCAAAAGAAAACATACAAATGGCCAACAGGTATTTGAAAAGGTGCTCAACATCACTATCATCAATCATCAGGAAAAATGCAAATCAAAACCACAATGAGCTATCACCTCACAACTGTTAGAATGGCTGTTATAAAAAGATAAACTATAACAAGTATTGCAAAGATGTGGAGAAAAGGGAACCCTTGTACACTGTTGGTTAGAATGTAAGGTGGTACTGCCATTATGGAAAACTACATGGAAGTTCCTCAAAAAATAAAAAATAGAACTACCTCATGATCCAGCAATTCTACTTCTGGGTATATATCCAAAGGAAATCAGGTTCTCCTCAAGATATTCTCACTTTCATGTTCATTGCAGCATTAGTCACAATGGCCAAGACATGGACCTTCCATTAACAGATGAATGGGCAAAGAAAATATAGTACACACACACACACACGCGCGTGCACACACACATACACACACACACACACACACCCCATAGTGGAATATTATTAAGCCTTTAAATTGAAGGAAATCCTGACATTTGTGGCAACATAGATGAACCTAGAGGACATGATGCTAAGTGAAATAAGCCAGACACAGAAGGACAAATATTTCATAACCTCCCTTATCTGTGGAATCTACAATAACCAAACTCATAGAAGTAGAGTAGAATAGTGGTTACCAGGGGATGGGGAAGGACAAATGGAGATTATAAACACAAAGTTTGAATTATGCAAGATGAGTAAGTTCTGGAGACCTAACAGATAGCAATGTAAATATAGCTAACAATACTGTATTGTATACTTAAAATTTGCTAAGAGGATAGATTCTTAAGTGTTCTCACCACAAAAACAAAACAAAACAAAATGTTAATGACATAAGGTAATAGGTATGTTCATTAATTTGATTGTGGTGATTATTTTACAATGTATACATATATCAATATATTGTGATACACCTTAAATATATATAATTTTTATTTGTCAGTTATACCTCAATAAAGATGGATGGGGAGATTCAATTCTTTAAAAAGTTAAAGGAGAACAAAAGAAATACACAAAAATTAGATGGCAGTGCTCTTGAAAAGGGCACAGGGGATGCATGTGCAGTGGGTGGATGCTGCCTGGGGCTTGAGTGAGGCCTCCCTGCTTGTGGCTGGTTGGGCTGAGTGATTTTCCACAGGCCAGAGTGATTGCACATGTTTCCCCAGCAAGCCCTGTCTATGACTGGGCAGAACTGATGGCATGGCAGGCCATAAATTTGCAGTCTTTATCTGACCTAAGCATATTTGTTTGCTCATAATTGTTGGGTTTTTCTTGTGGCCTCCAGTAATTAGAGGTAGGTGAGGGCTGTAGGTCTCCTCTCCACAACCTAGCCAGAAGATGGTGTGTTACAATGCAAGCAAGCCTCAGACTGAACTCTAATACACATAAAACATTTATTAGTAAGCTACGTCAAAATAGTCAGGAACCTGTTCTTCTAAGCTCAGTGGAATACCCAGCTCTCTTTCCCTCAGGCAGTCCTCTAACTGCCTTGCATGAAGGCTCATCCCAGGTAGACATGATAATATTCTGGAGGAAGGATGTGGTCAACCTTTTGACTGGATCAGGTGACAGAATCCTCCACTAAGTGGCAAGACATGGATCTAAATCACAGTTCAAGAATACTACTCTACCATGCTCACCCAATATTACACCTTTGTTCGTACGAGGGCGGAAGTGCCTGTACAATATTTCTAACCAATCCACATATCTTGAACTGCATTTCCTCACCATAGATAATTTCCTCAGGAAAACTATTTATAACACCTGTTAGGCTAAGGGGCAAGCCTTCTAATGAAGGTCAAGTTAGCTGAAGCATAGAGGTCAATGAACTCTGATTTAGCATATTTTTTACCATCTTTTTTATTATTATTATTATTTTCTTATGAGACAGAGTCTCACTCTGTCGCCTGGGCTAGAGTGCCGTGGCGTCAGCCTAGCTCACAGCAACCTCAAACTCCTGAGCTCAAGCGATCCTCCTGCCTCAGCCTCCCGAGTAGCTGGGACTACAGGTATGTGCCACCATGCCCAGCTAATTTTTTCTATATATTTTTAGCTGTACAAGTAATTTCTTTCTATTTTTTAGTAGAGACAGGGTCTCGCTCTTGCTCAGGCTGGTCTTGAACTCCCAAGCTCAAATGATCTGCCCGCCTTGGTCTCCCAGAGTGCCAGGATTACAGGCGTGAGCCACCGTGCCCGGCCTGATTTAGCATTTTTAAAAATTAACTAAAAACTCGATTTTTCCAGGGTCCTGGCATAAATAGACAGCATACTTAAATTGGGTAACATGAACAGAGTTTACTAAAGGGACAATTTACAAAGTGTGGGTGTACAGAAACTACACGGGACAGTGCAATATACTGGGGCTCATAAGAGCAGAGCTGCTGCCACCCAAGGGATCCGAAAGGCTGGGGGGATGAACAGTTACTAGAATGTGGAGAAAGAGCCATGTGGAGAAGCCCATCCAACAGGAGCTGCAACCTTCAGCAGGGGACACAGCCAGCCTTCTACAATCTGCAGGGAGTTAACCCAAACTCACTCTCCTCTCTCCCTCCTACCTGTTGCCAGTGTTCCCCACTGGCCCACCCAGCTGAAATCAGAGGCCAAGGGAGCCCAATAGTGCACGTCAGCTTCCTGGGGCACAGGGAGTGGATCCAGAGGGGCAAGTAGGAGAAACCAATACACGTCACCGCTGAGCAGTACCAGATGAGGGTACTTCAACTGCTATCCAACTGCTGCAGAAAGTGGACTATGACTAGGCAACCTTAAACAAATTTACCATGCAACCCAATGACTGCACTCCTAGGTAACCCACTCAAGAGAAATGGAAACATATGTCCACACAAAAACTCATGTATCAACAGTCATAACAGCATTATTCATAATAGCCAAAAATGGAAACAACCCAAACATTCATCAACTGGTAAATGAATAAACTAAATGTATTATATCCATATAATAGAATATTATTCTGAAATAAAAAAGAACTACTGACATATGCTATAACATGAATAAGCCTAAAACACCTGCTAAGTGGAAGAAGCCAGTCACAAAGGACCACACGTTGTATGGTGGCATTTATATGAAATGTCCTGAAAAGATTAGTGGCAGCCTAGGGCTACAGATGGGGGTGGGGGATTAATCATAACCAGGTGTGAGGGACCTTATTCGGGTGATGGAAATGTTCTAAAACTGGGTAGTGGTGATGGTAAACAATTTAAAACAGGTGAATTTTGTGGTATATAAATTATATCTCAAAAAGCTGTTTAAAATTAAAAAACTAATTGACCCACGTGCATATCACACTGTTACAGCCCGACCAGGTTCATTGCCTGCTGCTCAAGAGGAAGCCAATACACTGAGACACCAGGGGTTACAGCAGAGAAAGAGTGTAATAAAGCGGCTACCATCCAAGGGGATGGAGGAATTTCTCAAATCCATCTTCTCGAGAATTTGGGAGAAAGGGTTTTTAAAGATAGTTTGGCAGGCAAAGAGCTAGGGAATTGGGTCTGCTGATTGGCTGGGAATGAACTCTTAAGGCTGGGAAGCAGAGGTTATCTTCTCAGTTGGGAGATTTCCTGGGTAGGGGGTCTCAAGGCTGTGGATGCGTTCTCTTGCCTGTCCATGAGTCTGGTCGGCATCAGTGTGTCCCCTCGGAATGCAGAGTCTGAAAAATACTTCAAAGAGCAGTCTTAGGCTTTATAATAGTAAGGTCATCTAGAGAAGCACAGTGTTGGGCTTTACAATGGCAACGTCATCTACAGAAGTAGTAGGGGAGTCACAAATCTTGCACCTATCAGGGAGGATAGTGCCATGAAGCATCCCCAGTTACAGCAGTAAGGAAGTTAGGGAAAAATTCCTGGTTAACTTCTGGCTATATCTATACTTCTATAAAAATCAGACTTTGCTTACTATTTACACCTTATGGCTCTATGTTATTTTAATATAGATGGTTTCAACACCATCTATGCTGAAGTTTTAAAAAGTAAATTATATTCACTCAAACAGGTGATCTTCAACCAGGACTCTGGACAGCTGAAGGTACTGACACCACCAAGGTATTGTCACAAGTTCCACCCCTGATCTGGAATCTGTACAGTGAGGTGTCACTTTATAACAGAGAAGCAACCATGCATCTGTTGTTCCCTTTAAATATTAATAGTTGATCTCCTAAAATATTCAAACATAATGTACAAAAAAGTTTATTCATGACAGTTTGGCTGGAACATAGCTATGATTTAAAGGAGACTAAGGCTCAGAAAACTTCTCAAAGACTTTCATGTCAATACTTATTGACCTTACATAATGCTCTGCTATGGCCAGACTGAGCAAAGGAGAAGGAGGCAGCAGGTTCCTTCGGTTGTGCTTGTCACGCTCTTCTCTGAAAAACAACCACCACAAAAAACTGAACCAAGAGTGAATCTGAATGTAAACTGTGGACTCTGGGTGATAATGATGTGTCAGTGCAGGTTCATCGATTATGACAAACGCACCACTCTGGTGGGGGAAGCGCATAATGGGGAGGCCGTGCCTGTGAGGGGGTAGGAGGTACCTGGGAAATCTCTGGACCCTCTGCTCAATGTTGCTGTGAACCTAAAACTGCTCTACAAAATAAAGTCTATCAAAAAACATTTTTTTTTTAATTTGTTAAAAACATCAACCAAGGACTGTGCTATTTCAAGACTGACCCCTGCCGATGACATCCCCAAGTCTCCTCCCTCTTTCTCTCCACAGCAAATCTCCCACCCCCACCTCCAGCCCCCATTTTTGAGTCTTGGAATCCATCAAAAGGATGGCTAAAGAATTAAGCACCTTTGTCTCAGAATTTGCTTCATCAGCCTTCTCAAGGGGAGATTGTCCATTAAATGGAAAACAATTTGCATTTTCAGCACAAAGGATGCTCTCTGCCTGGTGGGCTTCCAGCCTCTCCTTAATTGTGCCATTTCTCTCAAGAGCCATAGACCTTTTAAAGGTTCCATGTGAAGTGGTCTGGGCCAGGAGGGGGGCACGGGAGAACACTTGGTTGTCTGGGCCGGCATTGTTCCCTTTGTCCGCTCGAGCAGGACTCAATCTTATTCCAGAATGTCCGGGCTGACAGGCTCCATACACGGGCTTTGCCGCCCCCTTTTCAGAGAGTTAAGCCGCTGGAGCCCTCCCTCTCCCAGAATTCACTGCCAACCCGTCCGGAGGAAGAATGGCCGCGATGAATGGGCCTTGTTTTCCTTCTACTGTATGTTGGGGCCTGGGTCAAGGAAGGTGCTTGTAGCTGCTAATCTACAATGGGTGGTGGGAACGCAGGGAAAGACAGGGCTTCCTCTGTGTGGCGGAGAAAAAAAGACAGGGCTTGAATTCAGGTGCTGAAGGAGTGGAAGTGGTGTGAACAAGAGGGTGAGCAGTGGCTTCCGAGGCAGGAAGAACAGACTCGCTCTCGTCCTTCCCACCACCCCTGGCCCAGCCCTCGCCACAGCGTTTTCCCACCTGCTTCAAGTAATGCTTGAGATTCCTTTACCCGGAGGCAAAGCCTCTCCTGCCTCTCTAAATATAAATATTGATTAGATTAAAATGCAAGATAGAATAGGCTTCTGGGAAGGTGGAGGAGAAGTACCACTTTTCCTATTCCCACGATTAGGCACAATTTAAAAACCCGAACATATTACATAAAATAAACATAAGAAGACTCCAAAACATGAAGAGAATATCAGCCAGGGGGCCTCACAGCGATGATTTCCCAGACTTTCTTTTTTGCTTCCTGTACCCCAGACTTCTCGCTGGAGAAGCTGGCCATTCAGAAATGCCAACAGGTGCAGACATAAAAAGTCCCAACAAAAGCCTGCTCTCTCTAACCAAAGGACCAGAAAAGGGGAAGCCTAGCAAGACAGAAAACTTTTAGATAATAACTGCTCTACTCCAAGCAAACACCTCAGAAAACAACTATGGCCCCGCCCCCACTCCTGTTACCAAAGCCGGAGGGGGAGCCGACATCTCCGCCCTAGTGAGGCTCTGTAGCAAGGAGCCCCCACACCCCTGCCAGGCTGACATCAGAGAAGATCAAGTAGGGAGCTGAGGCTTTCACCCCAGCTGCCACCCTCCTCCCCGCCAACTTCTCTTCTCCCTCCTCCTGGAACGATAACAGAGGGGGCCTTGTGGAGAGCTAGGACTTTCACCGCTACCCAGTGGTCATGAGGCCTCCTTCCCCAAGTGTCACTGGAGGCCTGTGGAGAGCAGTAAAGAGGTACTCCTGCCCCTCCCAGCCACAGTGGTGTCAGCAGAGGCCTCAGAGGGAGCCAGAATTCCCACCCCCATCCTGCAGTAATGAGGTAGCAGTAGCCCCCAAGTGGAGAACCTGGGCCTCCACCCCACCTGGAGGCCCAAGTTAGCCCCCACTCTTCAAAGCAATGTCAGTATGGACCAAAAGAAACAGAAGATTGAAATAAGATCCAAAGTCTCATAACATAAAACCAAAAATGTCTAGGAACCCAAAGGCAATCACAGCAACAACCAAAATAAATAAACGGGACCTGATCAAATTAAAAAGCTTCTGCACAGCCAAAGAAACTGTCACAAGAGCAAACAGACAACCTACAGAATGGGAGAAAATATTTGCATGCTACAAATCCGATAAAGGGCTGATAACCAGAATCTACTTAGAACTCAAAAAAATCAGCAAGAAAAAATCAAACAACCTTATCAAAAAGTGGGCAAAGGACATGAACAGAAATTTTTCAAAAGAAGACAAAATAATGGCCAAAAAACATATGAAAAAATGCTCAACATCTCTAATCATCAGGGAAATGCAAATCAAAACCACAATGAGACATCACTTGTCTTCAGTGAGACTGGCCTTTATCAAAAAGTCCCAAAACAATAAATATCGGGGTGGATGCGGAGAGATAGGAACACTCATACACTGCTGGTGGGACTGCAAACTAGTGCAACCTCTGTGGAAAGCAATATGGAGATACCTTAAAGAGATACAAGTAGAATTACCATTTGATCCAGCAACCCCATTACTGGGCATCTACCCAAAAGAACAAATGACACTCTATAAAAAAGACACCTGCACCCAAATGTTTATAGCAGCACAATTCACAATTGCAAAGATGTGGAAACAACCCAAGTGTCCATCAATACATGAGTGGATTAATAAAATGTGGTATATATATACCACGGAGTACTATTCAGCTTTAAGAAACAATGGTGATATAGCACCTCTTGTATTCTCCTGGATAGAGCTGGAATGCATTCTACTAAGTGAAGTATCCCAAGAATGGAAAAACAAGCACCACATGTACTCACCATCAAATTGGTATTAACTGATTAACACATAAGTGCACATATAAGAATAACATCTATTGGATGTCAGGCAGGGAGGAGGGGGGAGGGGGAGGAGGGCACGGGTATATGCATACATGAAGAGTGCAATGCGCACCATCCGGGGAATGGACACACTTGAAACTCGGACTTGGGGGAGGAGGGGGGGCAAGGGCAACATACGTAACCATACATACCCCTATAATATGCTGAAATAAAATAAAATAAAATGTCTAGGAGTCACTCAAAACTCACTCATCATGCAAAGAATCAGGAAGATCTTGATCCGAATGAGAAAAGATAATCAACAGATGCCAACATTGAGATGACACAGATGTTAGCATTATCTGACAGGATTTTAAAGCATAAAAATGCTTCAACAAGCCATTATGAACACATGAAAAACAAATGGAAAATATAAAAAGAGTTTCAGCAAAGAAATAGAAGATGGAAAGAAGAATCAAATGAACATTTTAGAACTGAAAAATAGAATAACCAAAGTAAAAAGTGCAATGGATGGGATTAATAGCAGAATGAAGGGGATGAAGAAAAGAATCTGTGAACTTGAAGCAAGTTACCCAATCTGAGCAACAGAAAAAAAAATACATCAAAAAAGGGAACAGAATCTCAGGGACCCATTGAACTACAAAAAAAAAAAATCTAACATTCATGTCATTGGGGTGTCAGGAGAGAAAAGTGCAGGGCTGAAACGGTATTCAAAGAAACAAGTTTTCCAAATTTGTGAAAAGATATAAACTTATAGATTCAAGAGGCTGAGTGAACCTCAAAAAGGATAAAGCCAAAGAAATCCATGCCAAGAAACATGTAACCAAACTTTGAAAAGTAAAGACTAAGAAAAATATCTTGAAAGCAGAGAGAGAAATAATACCTTTTTTATTGGGGAAAGGCAATCCAAATAACATTGGATTTCTCATTAGAAACCATAGAGGCCAGAAGGAAGTGGTACAACATTTTTCACTTGCTAAAAGAAAAAGACTGTCACCTGCAAATTCTATATCCAGCGAAACTATCCTTCAGGAATGAAGGGGAAATCATTCTTAAATAAAGAAAAACTAAGAGAAATTGTAGCCAGCAAAACTACCCTAAAAGAATAGCTAAAGGAAGTTCTCCAAACAGAAAGCAAGTGACAAAAGAAGGAATCTTGGGACATTGGGAAGAAAGAAAGAACAACAGAAAGAGAAAAATATGGGTAAATATAATACATTTTCATTCTCTATGATGGTTCATTTTATGTGTCAACTGGGCTAAACCCTGGTACCCAGATATTTGGTCAAACACTATTCTATATGTTTCCATGGAGGTATTTTTTTAGATGAGATTAACATTGAAATTAATAGACTTTGAGTAAAGCATATTTTCCTCCATAATGTACATAGACCTCACCTAATCAGCTGAAAGCCTTAATGAAACAAGATTGACCTTCCTGGAAGAAGAGGGAATTCTGCCAGTAGATGGCCTTTGAATTTGAACTTAGCATTGGCTCTTCCCTGGGTCTTCAGCCTGCTAGCCTACCCTGCAGATTTTGGACATGCCAGCCTCCACCATCACGTGAGCCAAGTCCTTAAAATAAATATCTCTATCTCTTACATGTGTGCACTCTCTCTACATATACATATATGCGTATATATAAAGAGACACCACTCATATACACACCCTATTGGTTCTGTTTCTCTGAAGAACCCTGACTAATACATTCTCAAAAAAGAAAAGAAAGCACTGTTTAAATACTCAATAAGAACAGTGAGAAACCTTGGAAAGCTTACTCTGTGTAAAGTATTTTGCCCACCTCATCCTATTTAACCCTGACAAAAGCCCAGGTGAGACTGACATCACCTCCAGCTCACGGATGTGGAAATTCAGCCAGCGAGCATCAGAGGCAGGGTTTGCACACACGTGTCTGATCCATTCCCACCTTGGTCTCTTAACCATTGCGGTCCACAGCATCCCAGACTCTGAACTGCTTTCCTGGAAGCAGCAATTATTAGGGAGAAAAGAATGGGCTTTCTGGAAGGGAGAAAAGCCTGCATGAAGCAGAGGTTGGGAGCCCAGAAAATTGTTTTACATGGCCTCAGAAAAGAACAAAAGGCAAAAAAGAAAAAGATCCCACAAGGAGAGAGCACAGCAAGAATCAGTCCAGGACAGAATAGAAAGTTAGGACTTGAGGGCTTTAGGGAGGTATCTTTTGTGCCGGTAAAGACAAAGAAGCCCAGAAAGGATACGTAACTTGTCCAAAATAGTCAGACAGTGAATGTCAGAGCAAAGACTGGAACCCACGGCTCCCAATCCGCAGGCCATTGCTTTGTGACACGGTAAAGAAATGAGTGGCTAAGAAGAGCTTCCACATGGGGCCCCCTCTAAGTAGAAAAAAGAGGGTCTGAATCTTGAACTATCAAGAGGACCACACGCAGGTCAGGTTAGCATGAATTCGAGGAAAGAATCTGGAAAACCAGAAAGAAAGAACATGAATTGCTAAACAATTCAGAGAACTTAGAGGTAAGGTGATTAATCTTTTGGTTGATATTAGGCCTTTCCAGAAACCTAGTCTAAGCTGGGAGATTGTTATATTAAAGGTTATATAGTGGTAATGCAAACAGCTAGAAAACTTTCCTTCTGACTTTTTGGGATGGAAGACATCTTGCTTTAAAAAGTGGTTGCTGGGTGGTGGCTCCAACCTCGACACTCAAATATGACCACTCATCTTTCAAATGCTGGCCACCGCTGATCACCAGTAAGTTACTGTATGCGATTAGGATGACCACAAAAAAGAACTCTTTACCTTAAAATAAAAACAGAGTTGAAGCAGAAGGTCAGTTAACAAAAAGTCATCATCAGGGATGAAGGATGAGGGGGGCAAACCCAAAGGACTAGTGCAAAGAGCTTTTTTAACTGTCATGGTTTCAGTTTGTTAGTATCCCCAAAGTTTCTACCAAGTGCCTCCAAGATGCCTTGCCCTGCCATTTCACAGAAGTGGCTTTATTACGATGCAGGCCTTCAGGGACAAGAAACACTTCAGTACCATACTGTGGTTAATGCAGTTTCCATATGAACTGAATGTTTTTGCCCCCCCCCCCAAATTTTATATGTTGAAATCCTAACCCCAAATTTGATGATATTTGGAGTTGGGGCCTTTGGGAGGTGATTAGATCATGAGGGCCAGGCCCTCAGGTTGGGATTTGTGCCCTTATAAGAAGAAACACGAGAGAACTTGCTTCCCCTCTCTCTGCCCTCTGCCGTGTGAGGGTACACGGAGAAGACGGCTGTCTGTAAACCAGGAAGGGAGTCCTCACCAGACACCAGATCTGTCGGCACCTTGACCTTGGACTTCCTAGCCTCCAGAACTGTGAGACTTACATGTTTGTTTACATCACCAGCTTATGGTAATTTGTTACAGCAACTTAAACTGACTAAGACAACATCTCTCTCAGAAGGTGGTGTAAATTACTATAACTTTAATGGAAAGCACAAAATCCTTAAATATGTTCACAACCTCTGACCCAGCAAGTCCAAGGAAAATAATTCTGCTTATCTGGAGATAAGCAGAAAAGTACATGTATTTATTCCTAATTTTATGTAAAATGAAAAATTAGAAAAAATTAAAATTTCCAGCCAGAAAATGGCTAAATTATGGGCCATCCATTTGATATGATATTATGTTACCATTTAAAAATCATGTTTTGACATAAGAAAATGCTCACAACCAAATGTAACATTTAAAAAATAATGGTATACTAATCTGGGATTTGAGATAAATTGCTAGGTTTCAAATATCTTTCTCTTCAGAAATATGGTATTTTTCTCCCTTATTCAGAATACGTCTTATATTTCTCAATGGAGTTTTATAGTTTTCTTTAAAAAGACCTGCAAATTTTATATTAAGTGTATTTCTGGGATTATTTTTCTATTGTGAATAGAAATGCTTTTCATTATATTAAAGGTGTTGTTGATTTTTTTCTTTTTTTTGAGACAGCTTCATTGCCCCAGCTAGAGTGCAGTGGTGTCATCTTAGCTCACTGCAGCCTCCAACTCCTAACCACTAGCCATTCTCCTGCCTCAGCCTCCCAAGTAGCTGGGACTATAGGCGCACACCACCATGCCCGGCTAATTTTTTAATTTTTTGCAGTGACAGGGTCTTGCTATTGCCCAGGCTGGTCTCGAACTGCTGGGCTCGAGAGACCCTCTTGACTCAGACTCCCAAAGTGCTGGAATTACAAGTGTGAGCCACTGCACCTGATCGAGGTATTATTGATTTTTTTAGCAGCCATCCTGTTACAATTTCTAGGATTCTTTGTATTCTCCTGTTACATTTGATATGGTTCTAGAGGTCAGTGTAATAGGCATGAGGAAGAAATGAAATATATAGAAATTCCAAGAAACAATATTTCATTAATGAAAATGTGAAATCTGTAATAATAACAGCATACAAAACTACATATGCTACAAATGCATTTTTGAAAAGTATAACTATCTATTTATTTATCTATCTGCAGAGAAACAAGCCTGGAAGGAAATACCCAAAAATACTAATTATATTACAGTGACTCTCAGCTCTATCAGATCCCTTTTTATAGAATATTTTGTAATGCCCATTAGTCTTCTTGAGGTAAAAGTCATTAATAATGTCCTGCCTACACAAATGGTTTTTTAAAAATTCAATATATGCCCTAGCTTAATGTAAAGGATATATATAAAAGGAAAGTAGTTAATAATGTTTTTAAAATTAGATTTACGTACATAAACACTTATGGCACAATTACTCTAGAAAATACCAATGTCCCATAAATTTCCAAAACAATTCTTAAAGGGATATACCACCACCTTTGAGTATCACTGTATTTTTAAAAAGGTGTGCAGGGAGTGAGAATATGATTTTTTAGTTTGCTCTTCTGTAGAAGATATTTTCCAACTGAAATGGATGTCTATGGCTTTTATATTCAGAAAAGTAGTGTTTAGGGTGGATGTCACATGACTATAATGCATTCAATACGAGGGAAGGAGAAAGTCTCCAACAAGACAACTTACCTCGAATGAGTATGCTTTCCCAATCCCATCTCCTGCTCCGGTGATCACTGTGAAAAGCAGGAGTGGGTTTAAATGACAGAATTCATCTTTAAATTTTTCTTTCCCACTGGCTATGTGTTCTTGCAAGCCTAGTCTCCAGGACACTTAATATTCCAAAGGAGCATCCTCTGCCCTGCCCCCCAACCCACTTCACCAGCTCATGACAATCTTCGCTAAACGCTCAAAATGATGCTTTTTTTTTTTTTTTTTGGAGGAATTGGTGAGACCATGGAAAGCACATTCCAAAATGAAACAAAGAACCTCAGCCAGGAAACATTTTATCCAGGCCCCATAAAGATCTAGATATTGTTAAGCCTTAACTCTACAAAGGCAAGCATTGTTCCCTATTCTCTCTCTACCCACCCACTTATCTGTCATTGTAAGGACATTTCAAGGTTCTTTCTAAAAGTCCAGTCCTGCCTCTTCCCACTGTCACCCCACAGGACAGACAGCAGCGGTCAAAGTCTGTGGAAGTTAGGGAACTTAGCAAAGAAGAAAATACAGAAATGCAAAAAGGGAATGCTGTGAAATCAAGGAACCTGAAGAATTTGTACCATCTCTTAATATACAACAATCAAATAGGTCTTCTAGTCCTTTTATATCCAAGATTACACACATATTTAATGGTTGAGCTCTAGGATAAACCTCATTCGTGTGAGTATCACAACTTCAAAATTCACAATTCAGTATATATGTTCATGCCGGCAATTTACTTTTGCACCAACAATTAAAGGACATTCTTTTAAAAAATGTGAACAAAAGATACATTTAGATTACGTGAAACTGGGTACAAGCCAAGTTGTACAAGCTTCAAGCAGCACACTGACAGAAGCACCCTCATTTTAATAATTACGAAGGATTTTATGTGTTCATTTAGGAACTTTTAAGTAGATCCGTGCATACTTTCTGTTCGTGTTGGTAGGACTATGCTCAGGGTTATCTCACGTATCACCTTCCTCTCCATGAGGGGGAATCTTCAAAATCACCCCCTAGAGGGCCTATAGTATGGTTAAGACAATAACATCAATAATGACTACTGGTAACTGTCAAATGCTTACTTTCTACCATGTACTGTTTCAAGTGTTTTAGATGCATCATCTCATTTAATGTTCAAAACAAACTTATACTACAGGAACCATTATTATCCTAAGTTTATAGATAAGGAATCCAAGGGAGGGAAAGTTCTTAACGTGATCAAGGTCACATTGCTAAAAATACTGACGAAAGGATTTGAACCCAAGCTGTCTGACTTTGGGGCCCCAAGTCCATAAAAATATACTAATGAAATAATTAGGAAATCAAACACAGAGCTCAAGGTACTCTATCTGAGGAGTTTAAAAATTTAGTCACTAGTAACTGGATTTTCTTCTCTCCCCCACGCTTGAAATACATTATCACCCCGAAGTCTGCCTATGCCCAGAGACACTTTACTCTGGCTAATGATAACTCTATTCCATCTTGACTCATAAAAACAGGTTAAAACTATGGTCTTTTACTTTGAGTCAACAAATGCTCTATGTCTCTGGCCCCATTTGAACTTCTTTTGTAATGTGTGTTCTTAGTTGGGCTTTGCCCCACACAGATGTGCAGCGGCTGCTCAGAGCTCTGCGTCCACTCAGCACATAGGCGATTGAAACTGTGTGGAGTGGGGTATTTGGATCCAGGACACTCAAGCTTATGTTGCTGAGCAAGTTCACTGCAGAGAGCGTACTGCCCTAAGAGGCAAGAAATACACGCACACACGTACATGCACACTGCAAATGTAGGAAGCAACAGTTAAAAATCCATTTGTTATTCCAAACAATTTCTCATAGGGTAATTTTTTTTTAATTTCCATTGCTAAGTTTGTAAGTTTGCTAGGTTTAGCAAATAAGGATACAGAATGCCCAGTTAAATTCAAATTTCAGGTAAATTATGAATTTTTCAGTATAAGTATGTCCCATACAATTTTTGGGTTAAACATACTAAAGAACTATTCCTTGTTTATTTAAAGTTCAAATTTAACTGGTATCCTATCCTGTATTTTATCTGGCAGCCCTATAGGCTTACATACGAAGGGTTATAATCTCTACTGTTTAGCCTGGGTGGTATTTTTAAAGTCACTGAAATTTTTTTTAAGTCAGTGGATTTTTGTGGGTCTGTGTGCCCAACTTTAAAATATAAGCCTCTGTAAAGACCTTAGCATTTCATTCAAAGAGAAGCCAAAACCATGACTTTATGCCCTTCACCTTAACCTCAATCATGGGGCTGAAATTCTGGATGGTGGTTCCAGTAGACAAATCCCTTTGGGAGGCAGCATTTAATCCACGCAAACCAGACCCAGATTTCATATACAGACCTTTGTCGCCTTGATCCTGTAACACCCTCACTTCATAAAAGTGATGAACCATTATTTTTTAATAAAGTGAATTAAAAGTATTTGAATTTTAAAATTTTGAAACACCCTTTATCAAAATGGAAGCAGCACCCCGGGCTTTTGAAAATCTGGATGAGAGGACACAAAAATTTTTGCATTATTTATTATTTGTATTATCAGAAAACCCCAAAAAGAAGACAACCCAGCTAGTGGGGCCAAGGACAAGCACACAGGCAAGAGTTAAGCAGCAACCTTCTCTAATTATTCTTCTGAAGCCCCACATCTTGTGTTTCAGACAATTCTAATTTCACTCATACTTTCTAATCCCCAAATTAAAATCCCCTGAAAGCATTACATCTTTGCTGTCAAAAAGAAAAGATGCAATATCTCTTTTGAGACGTAAATAATAATAAGCAGGAACAACAACAGAACAAGAGATGGAATGCTCCCCTTACCTGCCCACTGGCCCATTGACCGCAAGAAAGGTGTTGGCCAAACTTTCCAGAAGTTCAGTAAAACACATCTGAAGAATCTCACGCACTTCACCAGGCAGACCAGGCACACCAACAACCCTACAAAAATGAAGAATGGCTCTAGAACTTCCTCCATGGCTGCACCGTGGCAGATGCTGTTTCAGACGCGGCCCTGGCCCACTCCACCCAATCTCCTTCCGGGAGTCACTGGGTGCATTCCATTAGGTCGGGGGCATTTAGATTAAAGTAACTTCTTTACACAGTCCTCTGATTCACAGCCTTTTGAATAAGGCTTTGTTACCGTGGAGGAGCTGGTGAAGAAGTAAAAGGTGGATATGAAGAAAGAAAAACAAACCTAGACAAATAAAAAATGGCAGCCCAAGGTTCTCTCTCTGAATTTGGAAATCAAAAAGGATGCAAAATCCAAGTCACTCACTCTTGTATTTAACGACTATTTATTGCCTGCCTACCAAGTGGGATCCGTCATTCAAGGCATTGAGAAAGTAACAGTGACTAAGATGGGGTTTCTCTGTCTTGGAGTTTAGATTCTGGTAGGAGAGACAGACAACGAGCAGATACATAAGACAATGTCAGATATAAGTGCTATAAAAAATGCACCATGGGCCGGGCGCGGTGGCTCACACCTGTAATCCTAGCACTCTGGGAGGCCGAGGCGGGCGGATTGTTTGAGCTCAGGAGTTCGAGACCAGCCTGAGCAAGAGCGAGACCCCGCCTCTACTAAAATTAGAAAGAAATTAATCCGCCAACTAAAAATATATAGAAAAAATTAGCCGGGCATGGTGGCGCATGCCCTGTAGTCCCAGCTACTCGGGAGGCTGAGGCAGTAGGATCACTTGAGCCCGGGAGTTTGAGGTTGCTGTGAGCTAGGCTGACGTCACGGCACTCACTCTAGCAAAAAGAGTGAGACTCTGTCTCAAAAAAAAAAAAAAAAAAAGCACCATGGAGCAATGTGTTCAGGTGACTACTCCGGGAATACTTCAGAGAGGGTGTTCAGGAACGAATTCTGTGAAGAAGTGGCATTCTGAGTTGAAATCTGAATGAAAAGAAGGAGCCAACCCTGCAAAGATGAGGTTCCGGGCTGATGGGACAGCTTTTCTAAGGCCCTGAAATGAGAAAGAGCGATGTATTTGAGGAATAAATAGGACTATGCAGTAGAGGAACTGGTCTGCAGAGAGTGAGAGAGGAAAAGGCCAGAGGAGGAGGGTGGCGTCAGATGCTCTTGGTGAGGCGTTTGAACTTTTATCTAAGAACAACAGGAAACCATTGAGGAGGCTTAGGAAATAGAGTGGGATAATCTGAATTATGTTTTGAAGAAGTCACTGGACGCTGAGAGAAGACCTTTTGGGGGTGGGGATGGAGGGTGGGTACACCAACCAAAGCAGGGAGCACGAGGAGACTCTGAAGTCACCCAAGAAGAATCCCAGGAGTCAGTCCTTGGCCCTTTCTCTTTTCTGTCTGTGCTCACTCCTTTGGTGACACTATCAAATCTCTTGACTTGCAGAACTCCCTGTATGCTGAGGACCCCCAAATTTAGAACTTCAGCTGGTCCCCCTGGCTGGTTATCCAGGCTTGCATACCTGTCTACTTGCTACCTTCACTGGAATGCCTCATTGCTGCTATAAATTTGTCATCATTTCTGAGCCTTTCTAGGACAAAACTAGGAAACTTTTTTTTTTAAGTGAGTATACTTCGTAAGTCATTTAAATGTGGGATTCTATGAGTTTTACTTAATAGCTTTCATTTTATATTTGGATCGTTTTCCTCTGATACCGAAAATCTTGATCCCTAACATCATATTTGTTTTTACCTCTGGGATGTGTATATATTTGCTTCTTTGCTTTCAGTTTTTGTTTCTTAGAGATTGCATCTTTTTTATTCTTTGTGATTTAGTTTTGTTTTATAAATGTGTAAAACATTTACATGGCTCCAAAGTCAAATTTACAAAAGAAAGTACATTCAGAAAAGTCTTGCCCCTGTCCTTATGGTCTGCACTCTGTTCACTTCCTCTCCCTGTAGCAATCCTTATGCCTTTGTTTAGATTTGATTATGCATCCATATTTTCATATTCGTATGAATATATTCACATACATGCACACACATATATACACGTGTCATTATACATAATCCAAATATATGTACATATACACCCACATGCACAACACATTTTTACCACCTCTGCCTGCTTTTTTTAGATGAACAATAGTGTTACACAGTTTCCTACACCTTGCTATTTTTTACTTAACAAAAATTCTGTAATCATACAATAGTAGCATATAGAGATATTCTTCTCTTTTTATTAATATTTTGTCTACATCTACATATTGTATGGATGTACCATATTCATTGAAACCCCTGTGCATAATCTTTAGATTATTTCCAGTCTTTTGCTATTACAAATAGTGCTGCAATAAATAGCCATGTGTACTTACTCTGGGAGTAGAATTGCTGGGTCAGAGAGTAAATTCATATGTCATTATACTAGATATTGTCAAATTTTCCTTCATTTAGCATTCTTGCTAACAATGTATGTGAATGTTTGTTTTCCCCCTGCCCTAGCAATAGAATATGCTGTCAAGCATTGGGATTTTGGCCATCTAATAGGTGAGAAATAGCATCCAATGTTGTTTTAATTTTAAATTATCTTATTAATGAGGTTGAAGATATTTTTGTAAATCTAAAGGCTGTTTGCATTTTTTTCTGTGAATTTCCTCTTTCTATCTCATGCCCATTTTTCTATGTGGTTTTGGTCTTTCCCTTCTCTGTATTTAGAGATTCTTTCAGAACTCTGATTAGACAGACATTAGACCTTCTCTCTATCCATCATGTCCCTGTTCATTAATTGTCTCTTCAGATGTGTCTGATCATTGTTAAATCAGTCCATTGTGGTTTTTATTTTAATGATCTTAAATTCATTTCTTACAATTTTTTCTCTTCTTTTTCAAAACTGAGGCTTTTTATTCTTATGGTTTTCTGTTCCACGTAAATATTTTTAATTTTGACTTTCCTTATCTTAGCATAATTGTTTTTTAATCTGACTTTAACAATTCCAGTAGCAGAATCAGCCTCTTTGTTGCTGTCAGGTCTTTCTGGTAGTTCTTACTCATGGTGCCCTGTTCCCTGTGCTTGGTAGTTCTCACCTATGCACATTTCATTATTCTTGGAAATTTCTCTGTGGGGTGTTCTGATGAAGCTATGTTCCTCCACAGAGGATTTGAATTTGCTTCTACCAAGTTCCCAGAGGAACTTTCAATTTTAACTAAATTAAACTAAATCCATGGCTTGATTTTTTTAAACCCCTCCGGGGAAGTGAGTTGGTCTGCCAAGACACAATATGCTGGCCTGTGCTAATGGAGTCTCAGGATGGTTCTCTCGCCATCTCCACTCACCACCAGCTCTTCCGCTCAGTGCCAAGGCTAATTTCCTTACTTTCCGGGAGCACGTGTCTTCTGGACCACCCTTACCCCGAGAATGTAAAAGCCTTTGGGACCCCAGCTTTATGGAGTGATGTTCTTCTGTTAGACTCATCCTGACCTTCAGTTTCTGTCCCCCTGCCACCAACACTGAAACTCACACTCAGCCCCCCAGCGAGGTAGGGCTGATGTGGTTTCAGTGCCCAATTCACCTCTCAGCATTGCTACTTTCTCTTACTCTGGAATTTTTGGCTATCTTGATAGATTTTGATGCTTCTAATAAGACTTTTAAGAATATATCTCCTTTACCCACAAAAACATAGTAAATCTCACATTTTTCTTGAGCAGAAGAAGCCAAACACAGAAAAGTGCTGTATTCATTATCTATTTTGTATATTAACCCAAAACTTAGTGGTTTAAAACAAGGCCATTTATTATCTCATGGTTTCTATGGATTAGGAATCCAGGTGTGGATCAGCTGGGTCCTCTAGCTCAAGGTCTTTCACAGGTGGCAGTAAAGTTGCAGCCAGGGTTGCAGTCGCCTCGAGGTTCGACTGGGGAAAGATTAGCTCACTCCCATATTTGCTGTTAGGATTCAGTTCCTCCTTGGCTGTTCCTTGCTACATGGGCCTCTTCAACGGGCAGTTCACAAAATGGCCACTTGCTTCATCAGATAGAGCAAGTGAGAAGAGTCAGAGAGATGGGAAAGACAGAAGCCACACTCTTTTGTTACCTAATTTTAGAAGGGCTATCCTATCACTTTTGGTGCATTCTGTGCATTAGAAGCAAGTTCCTAGGTCCAGCCACACATTGAAAGGGAGGAGATCACATGAGGAAGTGAATGTAGGAGGCAGGGATCACTAACATCCACTGTAGAAGCTGCCTACAAGAAGCACATACTACATGTTGTCATTTACAGGAAGTTCAAGAACAGGCAAACCTAATATTCAGTAAAATAAATCAGAACTCTGGTTGCTTGGTAGAGCTGCAGGTATTGACTGGAAGGGTCATGAGGAACTTTTTTCTGGGTTGATGAAGTTCTACATTTTGATAAGCAATGTGTTGACAAGGGTGTGACTTAATGAAAACTCATTGTACTGTGCACTTAAGGTCTGCATGTAAATTATATTTCAATTTTAAACAAATTTTATCCTGCAGTTATTCTTTGGGTGGTGGATAACTTAGACACCCATAGTATCAGAAATCAAAATAGCCATTCATTTGTGTGCTTGGTGTTAGACCAAGGTTACCCCACATTTACTTTTCAATATCAAAAAATATATTCAACCCCCATTGCAATAGATTGAGAAATTACATACCAATTCTGACTATAAATTCAGCAAAGTTTTTAAATAAATTTATACTTTACTATTCACAAGATGCTATGGACTGAATTTTGTTCCTCCACTCCTAAAATTCATTGACACCCTAACCCCCAACATCATGGTAACTGGAGATGGAACTTCTAGGAGGTAATTAGATCATAAGAGTGGAGCCCTTATAATTGGACTAGTGTCCTTATAAGAAGAGACATAAGAAAGATCTCTCTCTTGCTCTCTACCATGTGAGGACACAGCAAGAAGACAGCCATCTGCAAGCCAGGAAGAGAGCCCTCCCCAGGAACCAAATGGGCCAGCACCTTGATCTTGGACTTCCCAGCCTCCAGAACTGTGAGAAATAAATTTCCACTGTTTAAGCCACCCTATTTATGGTATTTTGTTAGAGCAGTGTGAGCTGACACAAGAGTACCTTGGAGCATTAGAATATTAAATTCTTCATTGTGGAGATATGTTATTTTCCCAGTATATGTTAGCTGTTATTTTCTTCCCCACCAAAGAAATGCAACTGAATGAGTGATGTTATTATAGCAATAAAATTAGCTCCAATGTAAAACTTTCAAATACATTATTTTTAAAACTCAATAAATACTAACAAAAAAATTTTCCTTGTCATTCATCTAGCAGTTCTGAATGGTGTGAAGAAAAATAATTTAAGAACTTGGCCTCTGAAATTGGGATCATAAACTCAAATGCCTACAGTTGAGGAAGGCAGGTAATATAAATTACTGAAATAGGCCAGGTACCTTATGCTATATTCTTCTACCACAGACACAAAGTAGGTGTGATTTTCACCTGCACAAATACACTCTCTTCCATTTTCCTTGAAACCTTGGCTCCCTTGCATTAGCTTTTATTTTCTTGCTTTCTTCTTAACCCTATTTTAAGAAAACAACAGTACAAGCACACTGAAGAATACAGACTGTCATTGCCTCAGCTCCAGGGACATAAAGAATTGGGGATGGTGGGGAATGTGGCAAAACAGAAACTGTCCACTCGACCTCAGCTCCAGCTGACTGTTGTCCTGGGGAAACTCTGGCCCAGTTGGTAAATTGTGATTTTTTTTTTTAAGTGATGCAAAAAAAAAAAAAATCTAGTTTCTAATGTGCCGTTTCTCAATTTTTATAAAAAATTTTATTAAAATGACAACTGGGATATAAAGCAACAAACTCCAAAACCGTTTTAACATTGAATAGACAAAATAAAACACATCTGTGGGACAAAGTTGGCCCATGGACAAAAAGTCCAGGACCTGGCTGGGCGCGATGGCTCACGCCTGTAATCCTAGCACTCTGCGAGGCCGAGGCGGGAGGATCATTTGAGCTCAGGAGTTCAAGACCAGCCTGAGCAAGAGCGAGACCCCGTCTCTACTGAAAACAAAAAAAAATAGAAATTATCGGACAACTAAAAATATATATGTATAAAAAAATTAGCCAGGCATGGTGGCACATGCCTGTAGTCCCAGCTACTCAGGAGGCTGAGGCAGAAGGATTGCTTGAGCCCAGGAGTTTGAGGTTGCTGTGAGCTAGGATGACGCCACGGCACTCACTCTAGCCCAGGCAACACAGCGAGACTCTGTTTCAAAAAAAAAAAAAAAAAAAAAAGTCCAGGACCTCAGATTAGGGAGAGGAATTAATTTAGCTACTTGTGGCGTGAAGTGTTTGGTGGGGGTGGGAAGGAATGGGCCCCTGTAAGGAAACAGTGAACAGAACTCGGTAACCAGGTTCACTAAGAACCTTCTCTCTCCCCATCACCACCGTAGAGGCTGAGAAGAAAGGAGGCGAGAGAAATGCATGAGAGCTGGTAACACTGAGTCAGTAAACCTAGCCCAGATATGGCCCCAAAGGGGGTCCCAGATTCAGGACATAATGTACCAACTCGAAGGTCAAAGAACATCTTGAGGTAAAAGACATGAGCAGAAAATTAAATAAAGAAGAAATACAACCAATATGCAAATGTGTAGAACATTTAACCACATACATTATTAGAAATATAAATTAAATGAATAAAATACTGCGTACACATAAACTAGTAAACACAACTTGAAGCTGTTATGTAATACTCGTGAGGATGCAATGAAACTGATATTCTCCTTCATGCTTTAGTGGTGGTCGATTAAACCGGCACAACCTTTCGAAATGCACTATATTCAAAGCAAGTTAATGATTGTGTAATCAGCTCCATGAACACACAAAATGACCCCCGATATGTTTTCCCGGTAGCTTTCTTGTGCTTTGGATTCCCAGGCCAGTAGGGTTCAACGACCAGAACATTATAATCTTCCTGTTTAGCTAACTTTTTTTTTTTTTTTTGAGACAGAGTCTCACTCTGCTGCCCTGACTAGAGTACCGTGGCATCAGCCCAGCTCACAGCAACCCCAAATTTCTGGGCTCAAGCGATCCTCCTGACTCAGCCTCCCAAGTAGCTGGGACTACAGGTGCACATCACCACACTCGGCTAATTTTTCTATTTTTAGTAGAGAGTCTCTTGCTCTTGCTCAGGCTGGTCTCCAACTGCTGAGCTCAAGCAATAATCCCTCCTCGGCCTCCCAGAGTGCTAGGATTACAGGCGTGAGCCACCGGTGCCCAGCCCTGTTTAGCTAACATTTTTACCTTTTAAGTTGTTTCCCAGAAACACAAGATTCTTCCAAGCTCACCGTTCATCACTAATTTGTGACTTCTGAATTAGACCTCCTGCACACGTTCGTTTCAACACAACCCTCCCCAATACATGTAGCCACCTTTCTGAACCTCTTAGAAAAATCCCTACCCTCAGTTATTCAGGGAGACAGATTTGAGGCCGTTCTTCCATCTCCCAGCTGACATCATTCGTAATAAATTCCTTTTCTTCCTTGGCAACCCTCGCTGTCTCAGTAATTGGCTTTCTGTGCAGTAACCAGAAGCAGACTACAACCCCCTTGTGGGTTGGGTAACAGTTACCTGGGACTGGGTGTGGGAATAGAAATTGACTGCAAATTAGTATGAGGGATATTTTGGGGGGGATAGAAATGTTCTAAAACTATACTGTGGTGATGGTTGCACAAATCTATAAATTTACAAAAAAATCATTAAATTGCACATATACAATTGGTGAATTTTAAGATATTTAAATAGTACATCAATAATGCTTATTTATAATACTGGCAGAGCGAGGATGTAACCCCAGGGCATCTGATTCTAGAAGCTGACATCACACTACTGCTGCCTTCCTGCACCATCACAAGAAAATGTCAGTTAGGAAATTCCAGTAACCTAGATGTCAGCAATTTCCTTAACTGGTTTCCTAGATGAAATACACAAGTATTAGACCATCTCATCCAACTATAAACATGGTAACCCCTAGCCACCTCGGGCTCTTAAAGTGAATACCCCAAATTTGAGACAAAAATGCATGAACAACTCAGTCTAGAGGAATTGTCCTAAAGTCCCCAAGTCCCTGGGAGGATTTCCTAAAAACAAGGATGGCTACCTCCAAATTATTTTCAGTATCCCCAAAAAAGTCAAATTTTCAGAGTAGTTTTTCAACACAAAGCTATAAGGGCTAAAACAGACATCAACTCTCGTTGCTTTTGGCTAGAATTAAATCAAGACAGCTGGTTAGTAATGTTAGCTATCTTGTGTTGACCAAAAGTTCTGATTAGCTGTCTCACAGTCTTGATGAATACAAAATATAGATTGTTCATAAGTACAATTTTATTTTTTAAAAGTTTTTTCAAAGCATTGGATTGGGGGAGCAATAACTAAGGGGTGCTCAGCTGAAAGAGTTGGAAACCCCCTGGAGAAGAAACCTAAGGCATTGGTTCCTACACTTTTGGGTTTTGTGGAATAGGTACTTAACAAATGGTAGTTGTCATCAACAATATTGCTGTTGCAAATGTGATCGCCACTAACAGAACCTAGAGGATCAACCATTTCTACAGTTGTGAGTGGCTGGCAATGGCAGAATGGGTGTCCAGGCACAGCCCATCACCAAAAAGGGCCCTTCTTGCCAGCAGCTGATCAAGAACACCCTGGGAGTACAGAAGGTGGAGTGAGCCCTTCTGGATTGCTCCTGTCCAATTACCTTTCCATGTGAGGTCCAGGTTCAGTCACCGGCATCTCCAAACAGCCAATTACCTTTCAAAGTGCCTCTTCCAGGAAACAACATATAGACAAACCCAACTCTATCTTGCTAATGCCCACAGTCTCTCATGCCAGTGGTGAGATTGTGGAGGGATAAGGAAGAAGAGAACAGAGAACCACACCTTGCCAAACAAACTCGTGAATGTTCCAAGTTTAATTTACTTGAAAAGAGAGAATTTCACCTTCATTTGCATTTTATGTAAGTACATTATGGGAATAGATTGAAGAAAAACAAATGAGAATATCATATAACTTGCCCTTTAATTATATGGATTATTTATTTATTCAATGAGTGTTTTTTGAGTACCCACTATGTACCAGGCCCACTTCTGTTCAATTTAGATTTTTTAGAGCCAAATTTATGGCATAAATTCTACTTTAGGAATCACAGTATCTTTCTGTCCCAGAACCACTTAGAAGCCAAATAGTAACAAGCTTTTTTTTGTAGCAAGTTCTGCTGTTTCTGTCTCCTCTTTCAAGGCAATTCGTTCTTATCTATGTTGAAAAATGTTTATTAAACTAAGGTTCACAGGCCGGGCGCGGTGGCTCACGCCTGTAATCCTAGCACTCTGGGAGGCCGAGGCGGGCGGATCGTTCTGAGCTCAGGAGTTCGAGACCAGCCTGAGCAAGAGCGAGACCCCATCTCTACCAAAAATACAAAGAAATTAACTGGACAGCTAAAAATATATACATAGAAAAAAATTAGCCGGGCATGGTGGCGCATGCCTGTAGTCCCAGCTACTCGGGAGGCTGAGGCAGAAGGATTGCTCGAGCCCAGGAGTTTAAGGTTGCTGTGAGCTAGGCTGATGCCACGGCACTCGCCCCAGGCAAGAGAGACTCTGTCTCAAAAAAAAAAAAAAAAAAACTAAGGTTCACCACAAAGAATAAACTATGTACTTTAATCCAGAAAAGTAGCCAGAAGAAAAAGACTTAAAGTGGCTTTGGAGACAGCAGAGCTGTGGTATCCAAATCAGTCGCCACTTGCCATATGTGGGTTAAATTGAAATTTAATTTAATTTAATTTAAAATTCAGCTCCTCAGTTGGACTAGCCATCCCAGGTGCTCAGTAGCCACATGTATTGAACAGCGCAGATTTAAACACTTCCCTCAGTGCAGAAAGTTCTACTGAACAGTGCTGCTCAGAGCATTGCAAGCCATTTTGTCCTCAAGAGCCTACATTTTCAGAACTTATGGACCAAGAGTCCCTCATTACTGAAAGTAAAATGTCATAAAGGAATATTCGTATTTAGAACATGGCATCCAGGACTTTATTGACATGCTGAGTTAATGAACGGGGTTTTCTCAGATACTGGGGTGGAGGGAGGAGATGAAAAATATGACTGTGTTTCTTATGTAACTCTTTTGCCCACTCTTCTAGATGAGTTCATAATTGAGATATAGAAGTACTCCTAAGTACGGATAATGAGGTAATTTACAGTTAATAGCATGCCTACAAAACACTATTCCTTTTCATAAGCTTTCCTTTCAGCACTTTGTTATTCCATTGCTCTGGCCTTCATTGTTTCTGATGAGGAGTCAGTTGTTAACCTTATTGTTTTACATCAGTGTCTGGATGTGGATCTCTTTGTGTTTGTCTATGGAGTTTTTTGAGTTTCGTGGGTGTGCAGATTAATGTTTTTTAAATCAGATTTAGGAAATTTAACTCATTGTTTCTTTGATTATTTTTCCTTTCTCATTGTTCTCCCCTTCTGCTATTCCCACTATGCAAATGTTGGTGCACTTTCTCTATTCATTTTTCTCTTCATTCTATTTTCTGTTCTTTGGATTGAATAATCTTTATTGATCTCTCCTTAAGTTCACTGATTCTTTCTTCTGAAAATTCAAATTTACTATTAAGCCCTCCCAATAAATGTTTGGTTTGGTTTTGTACTTTTCAACTCCAGAATATCCATTTGGTTCTTTTTAAAAATATTAATACTATCTCTTTATTGATTTCTCTATTTGATGAAATATTGTCTTCATACTTTACTTCTTTAATCACATGTTCTTTGCTTCTTCGAACATATTTATAATGACTACTTCGAAGTCTTTGTGACTATACCATCTGGTCCTTCTCACAGATTGTTACTGGCTTTTATGGATCAGGCTTTTCCTGTTTCTTTGAATGTTTGGTAATTTTTTGGTGAAAACTGGACATTTTAGGTAATATATTGTAGCAACTCTGGATACTGATTCCCCTCCCCCCTCCATGGGGCTTGTTTTTGTTGTTTGCTTATTTATTTTGTGACTTATCTAGACATTAGAATATTTTAATGAAGTCTATTTCCCCCTTTGGTGTCACTCGGAGGATGAGGCTTTGAGTTGCCACTGTCACCGTGCAATGACATGGGCTTTAACAGGGCTCTCTTTGCCTCTTTCCCCATTTCTGTTTTAAGCTATCTGCTTCATTTAGTGTTGCACTGGCCCATTAGGCCCCAATTACCAGTTGATTGCTCTATTGTTTTTGATAGTGTCCTGGGGCATAAATTGCTCAGCAGTCTGATCCAATTACATTCTAGCTGGGGCAGTTATGGAGGCCAGTCTTTGAGGTTTGTTCTGATTCCATGAGAGCTCTTCTTAGCCGTCTCTTTCCCTAGTTCTCACTGGTGAACCAGCTGAACTATGATTTAGCTTTTTGCTCTTAATTAAGAGGAGCATTGTTTCCAAGAGTGCTCTTATGCATGAATTGTCCCCACGTTCTGTTTCAAATAATGTCAGTTCCTTTGGGCAGTGCTTTGGAGTTCTTTTTTTTTTTAATGGACTTCGTATAAGTTTGGACAACTGAAATATTTGAGGGCACACAGCCCATACAAGACCACCCTCACTTCTGATGCCAGCTGCAAGTTTGAGGAGTTCCCAAAACCAACTTCAGTTTCAATAATTTGCTAGGAGGACTCACAGACCTCACAGAAAGCTGTTATACTTGTGGTTATAGTTTATCACAAGGAAAGGATACAGATTAAAATCAGCCAAGTAAATAAAAGCATAGGACAGGGTCTGGGGAAGTACCAAATGTGGAGCTTCCATTGTCCTTTCTCCATGGAGTCAGGACACATTACCTTCCCAGCAACAATGTATGACAATATGCATGGAGTGTTGCCATCCAGGGACACTTACCCATGCCTCAGTGTTCAGAGATTTTATTGGAGTTCCAGATGATCTCAGTCTCTAGTCTCCAGAACCTCCAGGGATCACCCAAAGACCCCACCCTAAACCACGTTGTTGGTCTTTCTGATGTGGCCAGCCCCAACTCAGATATGGCCAGCCCCCATCCAAAATCATTGTTAGACTATCCAACAATATTCTAACAAGGGCCCCAGGCAAACAAAAACACTCCTATGAGACATATTCCAAAAAACTGAGAGCAAAGGCCAGACATCTTTTTGGGCAAGACTAAATTCTTTACTGCACAGATAGCCTCTTTCCCTGGGCAGATGCTCTGAGCCACCACTCTGAGTGCTGGGCATCATGATAGCCTCTAGTCTTGTCATCTTGCCTCTTCCTGGCATGGGCCCTCTGCCATACAAGCAAGCTGGAGCAAGGGTGATTGGGAATCCAGTATTCTTGGACTACTGTACCTGAGATAGAACCTCCATTTTATGGAAAGGGGCTTGGTAGAGGAAGCCCGTCCCCTCAGCTGCATTCACCAAGAATTGAGTGTCTTCAGCTTAGAATGAGAAATTCCGGTAGCCTGCCCTTCCCAGTCAAAATTGGTAGCCCTAGACTGGGAACTGGGAAGAGAATTAGCCCCATCTTCTTAGCCTCACCTCCTGAGGTGGAGCCTCTATCATGCTGAGCTGGGGGAGGGGACAAAGAGACAGTGGGTCAAATCTCAAAGGACACAGACTCTTACTGTTCTTACCAAGTTTTAGTAGGTTTAGTTGAATCAATATTTCTTCATTTGCTGTATGCCCTTACAATTTCCAGAGACTTTAAATGGTTGTCTTTTTATAGTTTTCATCAGGTTTGCTTGTTTCACTGAAGAACAAATCCACAGAGCTCCTCACACTGCTGTTCCACCTTTTCATAGGCTTTTAACATTACACTCCAGGTAAGCAGTCACAGAGTCTGAAGAATAAGGCTCTGTGCTGTGACACAACTGGGGATCCACATCTCCCTTCTGACCTTTGAACAAGGAGGAGATGACAGCGAAGCCTAGTTGCCCTATCCCACTCTCTCCCTCTCTCTCTCTGGCCCTCCAGCTGCGGACCCTGGCCACTACAGGATGGAGGATGAGCCCCATCAGGGGGCAGATGCTAAAATCTCCCTGGGCTCATCTACACCTATTCAAGGAGCAAATTTCCACTGATACAAAGGCCAAAATTGCAACAATTTCCTGAAAGAACATATTAATCTTGAATTGTTTCTATCCCTCCAAGGTGGTATCATAGACCACACTTGAAGGCTAGTGATGGCCTCCTTCTTTGAACAGTTTTTAAATGCATAAAATAAAATACATAGAACTATAAAGGAAACCAATTACAAAAAAGTTATCACAATATTTTCTAATGTGACGTACTGAAAATAAGCTTCTTTATAAACATATTAAAATAACAACAACTAATGGAGAGTCTAATCAGAATAGTGAACAGGGGATAAATAATTTTTCCATGAAAACTATGTGCTATGAAAATATCTTTAATTCATTGGTAACAAAGTCAAAAGTACAGCTACTACTACTCTGGGTTCACCTACATTCAAATGGAAGAAATGCTAAATTTTGGTTAAAGATTAGAGAAAATCCAGATGTATTCTTTCCCAATCTAAGTTCAGACTACTGGATTCTATCTGTGAACCTCAGGTTAAGAACCCCTACTACTCAACATATGGTCTGGACCAGTAGCTTGGGGTATGTGGTGCTTCTTAAATCACCTGGGTTAAAATTCAGATGCTAATTCGGTGCATGTACCCTGAGATTCTGCATTTCTAACAAACCCTCAGTTAGTGATGCTGCTGGTGGTACAGAGACCACACATTGCAGACAGAAGGCTCTGGGGCTTATCATGGTGACAACTTTAACCTGGAAAGAGGTAAGAGTCAGAAGGCACATAGATGGTTATTTCCTGACTCTGAAGTCTCCAGGAATGGCTTAGAGTTTTCTGGCTTCATCCTAAAGGAGCATGCTTTCCTCTTCCATAAGCTTCAGTATCCAATGACAGAAAGGAAACTTGGATGGAGATTCAGAGCTGCCGGGCACCCTGTTTCCTGAAAGCTACCATGGAGCAGCAGCTACTGGTCAGGTAAGTCGCCCACCTTTCGCAAGTCCCAGCACACAAAATCTATGCACAAGCACAGACGTCCATTCACAGAAAATAACAATGACTCACAAGTCCAAGTGACCAAGCCTTAAAAGTGGAAGTGATAGTGCAAAATGAAAAAGTAAAGAATTTGAAATTATTGACAAATGAACCTTCACTACTTTCCTGCGGGCACAGAACGCATATTTAAAATAGCTCTTCTCTAAACTAGGTCGTATTCTTTAAGCAAACTCAGTTGTCAAAAAATTTCAGTGCCCCTGAACTTGAGATATATGATATGGAAAAATATTAAAACAACAGGAAAAAAGTTCAAGTTAATAAATGGTGTGACTGTTATTTGCAGTACAATGGCCAGAAGTATGCAAAATATAGTATCAAAGAAATTAAACTAATTTTCTTTGCCCCATCCAGTAGGGGTTTTTACAATGTTTTTAGTAGGGGGAAATAAATACGGAGACCTGGGTCTTCAGGCTACATTTCTTCAGCCTCCTTGAGGCTTGCAGATCCTTTTTGTACCACCTCTCCACATCCAGCACCCCCAACCGACCTCGATTCAAAAGCCTGCCTGGAGCTCCCTTCGACACCACACCTTCCCCACCGTGTTCTTCATTGGTATAGCAAAAATCGCAACTTTCAACCCAGCTACAAGGGTTGCTGGGCTGTTCTTAGGGTGCCCTCTGCCGACCACACATGGGAGGAGGAAGAAAAGTCCTAAAACACAAATATCTTTTTTTTTTAAGAATTCCCAGAATGAAAATTAGAGGTTAAAAAAAATTGGAAGAAAAAAAAGTTTTTGTTTGTTTTGCTTAGCATTTTTGGTCTCTGGGTTTCCGTAAGAATGTTGATGATGCAACAGGAGGTAGTTCTATAATTACATTTTGGGAGACCCAAGGTCACACTTCGGAATCCTTTTAAAAGTATACTGAAACAGTAAGGAATTCTTACAACTCAATGACAAACAAAAATTTGATTAAGAAATGGGCAAAGGACTTGACTAGATATTTCTCTAAAGAAGGTAAACAAATCGTCAACAAATACGTGAAAAAATGCTCAGTATCACTAATTGATTAGTTAAGAAAATGCAAATCAAAACCAAAACACAGCCAAGCACAGGGGTCTGCGCCTGTAGTCCCAGCTACTACAGAGGCTGAGGTGGGAGGATCACTTGAGCCCAGAGTTAAGAGTCTAGCCTGGGAAACATGGAGAGATCCTGTCTCTAAAAAAAAAATAACTTAAATAAAAATAAATATGATGGCCACTACAAAAAAAAACAAGTTTTACTGAGGATATGGAGAAATTGGAACCTTTGTGGATGGATATTTAAAATGGTACAGCCACTAGAGAAAACAGTATAGCAGTTCCTCACAAAATTAAAAAAGAATTACCATATGATCCAGAAATTCCATTTCTAGGTATATATCCAACAAAAATGAAGAGCAGGATCTTGAAGAGGTATTTGCACACCCATACTCATAACAGCATTATTCACAGGAGCCAACCGGAAGCCACATTATGGGCAAAGTGACTTGTGAAGGTTCCCAGAGATTAGCAGTAGCGATAGACTAGTCAGTCTGGCTCCCGACTCCCAGACTGGGGCTCTACCCTGCATGCACTCCAACCCCTATGGGGACAGCCCATTTCCTGATGGGGAGGGTAAAGGATCCCCTATCCAGTCAGGGCACCTGCCCATACACCACCCTCCGTGAAGGGGGCTGGCCTTTGAGGACATCATGCACCTTTGGTCAAAGCCCCTCAAGGAACCTGGAGGGAAATGAGGAGAAATAGATGAGCCACTTACATGTTGACAAGGTAAACCCTGAATATTTCTCTTCCATTGAGTTACTTTGTAATTTTTCCCAACATGAGTCATAAAAGCAGTGCCCAATTATCCCTTCAAGATGGAATATTCCTCTCCATTGTGAATAACTGACTTCCTATCTTCAGCCTGCTTACAATATCACAGTATGAGGCATACATAGAAATGATGTTTTATTTTACTTTGATGATTAGGAAAAGATATCAACATAGCTTACATCAAAGCTAACAAATTACTGGCAGTTAACTAGCTAATTTTATTAAAATAAAGACATGTCTGTGTAAACTGAAATAAACTGTTCTCACTGGAAATGTGCTTTGGCTGGGACCTTTGAAATTAAGGCCAAGGTGCTGATAAGGAAATAGTTACCATTAAAACACTGACCTTCTCTTTAGCGCATGGCACTGCCACAAGGGGCCACACGGGTCTGTAGGTGAGCGCTCAGCATGCTACCTACCAAGTCCCAATGGCTTATTTTGAAAAGATTCACTTTCTGCAGGTAAGATTTTGCACAAATACATTTCTCAGGGCTGATGATGGCTCGCTGTGCGGTGCATGTGAGGTAGACATTTTGCAGACATTCCCATTTGTGCTTTACCCAGAGGGTGATGTACCAAGTCCGAAACCTCTGGCTTCACATCCCTACTGGGGATCCCCCCACCATGTGTCCCCAGTCTCATATCAGTCTGTGATTCTGCGCCAGACGCTAGCTCTTCAAATCTGAAGGGATGTTTTCTTTATCCACAGGTTGCTGAGGTTTTAACTGGCTGCTTAGTGTTAAAAAGGAATATCTCAATCCCCCAGCCATGCTGAAAGGAGAAAAAAAAAGTGAAAATAAATAACTGGGAATTTTACAGGTGTTCCCACCAGCAGTTGCTGACATGTTTGTCAATACAGTCAGCTTAATCTGGAATGCATCGTTCAGATCTGTTTTTCTCCTCAAATTTGTGGATTACTTAGAATTTCCCCTCTTATTTGCAAAACCTTTGAGGTGCAGAAAAAGAGTAATCGAATCTAATACAGAACCTTGGAGAGAAAAAATAATCACTTGGTTTTTACTGAATAAACTATGTACTGTTATTCTTAAACAGCATCCCCTATCTGGGACCCCAAAATGCCTTTCCGAAGTGTCTCAGTCAATCCTCACAGCATCCTTAGCATATGGCATTTTGACAGAGCACAAGTTTAATGAGACCCACTTGGCCAGAGGAAGATAGATAACTTAGGGGACCTTTCTGTGAGGAAGACACATGAATTAAATTCAGATCTCGGTCCCATGAGTTTTCATTACATGTGTCCCCATGGTTCCACGTGAGGAAGTATGTCACAAAAAACAGATGAACTGAGCAACTAAAGTAAAATTCTTTTAGAAACTACAATGTCAAAACACCTCCTGGCTTAAAATGTTAAATTTCTCTTTGCACTTTTGCTTATTACATATTAATCAGACTTTTAAACTTCTTATTTTGCTGAAATGAGTTCATTTAAAAATCCCACTCACCAAATATTTAACCCTACAAAGTTTAACACGGAGAAAACGTAGTCTCCACCAACTAACATCCCGATGTAGGCAATGGATACATTCTGCAGAAAAAGAGAGATTAGTCAATTTAAAAGTAAAGCATTTAGGGGAAAATACATATATATAGGGAAACCTGAAACTAGACATTTTAGTTACTTTGCATAGAGACCTGTACATAGTAGATGTTCACAGTGTTGAATAAATGAATAAAAAAATTGCACATGGCTTTATAAAGAAGTGAAGTTATGGTATGTTAATAACAGAAAAATGCATTAATCATCCCCTCCCCCCACAAACCATTCCTATTAGTACACAGGCAGAAGATGGAAGAGTTGGGTTGTAATCAGCTCGCCAGATCCTAGCTCTTTACCACCACTGGGTGGTGAAGTTTAATCATAGTGACCCTAAACTTGAACAGAGTAGCAACACCTAATAAATTCCACACAGTGCTCTGCCCCGCGCATTCTAGGAGCACTCCGGGCGGCCAAAAGATGGTGAACTGTTGGAGCAGGCAGTTTTTCTCACTCGAAGACTCCATGTGAATAGAAAAACAAAGCAAGTGTAGAATAGGATTCAGAACATCTCCACCCACTATTCATCCATATGTGTGTGTGTGTGTGTGTGTGTGTGTGTGTTCAAACATACATGTTCATTACCTTACAATTGAGCATATACCTAGATGGAAAACAGTTCTTCACAAGGTTTCCATTTCTTAGTGGGCAGGTTCTCCCAGAAAACCAAATTGTAGATGAAAAGGCATCTTGGTGATCAGTGACATTTGGATTTTTTTTTTCAGCTTTTTACTTCATTTTCTCAGACCATCCCCTCCCAGCCACCCCTAATTTAAAAGTTACCATTTGTCTCTTTTCTGTAAATTAGCAAGTTGTCCCTCTGTTCTACACAATAGATCAGAAGAAGGGTTCACCCAGGCCCATCTGAAAATGTCACTGCCTCCCTTCTTATTACACTGACAACAACAAAATCAAACTCAGCTTCTATCGGAAAGTTTGGATTCAGTCAATTCCCAGACTCAGTTGTTCCTTCCAAGGCTCCGTCCACTTACCTTGATAGCTCCGACCACCGCAGTGGTCAGGGCCGAGTTGTAATAGCTGCACAGAACCGTGGAGTACATCAGGAGAAACCTAAGGCAAGGGAGCAAACGTCTGAGTGTGCGCCTGACTGCGCTGGGTGAGAACAGAAGGTTAAGAAGATCAGCAAGTGACCCACATAAAGCACTTCAAGCAAATAAAAAGAAACACATATCGTAAGGCTTCTATAACCCCCACCTTAAGACACCTTGTTAACTGGTCTTATCACAGGAAAGCCGGCCGGCTGTGCATTAGCTAAATCTACCCAAGGTATCCTTCTTGGTTTCTCTGTGCATTTCCCATTAGAGTTTCCACAAAATGGAGGAGAGAAGAATGAGATTTTTATTGATCTGAAATCTTTCCTTTTACATCCATGTTACAACAGTGGTTTTTAATCCTCTCTGTGCCTTAGAATCACCTGCTGCACGTTTAACACACAATGTTGCTCCGGCAGAGGTTCTCGTTCAGTTGGTTGGAGTGGCGGCCCTGGCTGTGCGAGATAGAAAAGCTCCACAGGTTGTAATGTGGTTGTAACTGCCGCCAGCGCTGAGGATGCTGGCTGGTGTTAGCCGGGAAGAGCAGCTGAAGGATTGCTAGCCTTGCACTCAGGAGATGGAAATGAATGGATTCCACGTGTCAATAACACTCCTGTGCCCTATTTCCAAAGTTAATTCAGGTATTTAACATTAAGCATTGACACTTACTTGTCAATACAATGACTACAGAATCGTGAACATACACCAGACAAGAAAACATACACACAGGAAAAGAATGTACAATCCAGTCAGAGGGAAAGAAATGAATTATTCCAATCAAGTAGTGAAGGAAATTAGCTACAACCTAAGTGGAGTGCAAAATCCCATCCATCCAAATCAGATGATTCAGTGTTGAAAGGGATTACGGTCAAAACTGGCTGAGAATCAAACTTGAAAGGTACATGGAGAGCACAAGATGTGTGGGATTTTAAAGCTAAATTCCAAGCAGAGGGCAGGAGCTTGGATCCCTCATAGAGCAAAGCAAATTCAACTCTAAGAAAGGGTTCAGTGCCCCTGGGGCTTAGGTAAACTCATCCTGCTAGAATTTAACACCCAGTCTCAGGTTCTATCTAGGCTCAAATCTCTGATTGTTACTAACAGAATCAGGGTCACAAACCTTCAACACCACAACCTCTGTTGGCCTGAGTATGCTTATTACCAGGGATGGCAGAGGGGAAAAAAATAAAGTACATCAAGGTTTACCTCAGGTTAAGGAATGAACTTAGCTACAAACTTAAATTTTGTAAGCTTCAGAATAATGTGTGCCTTTCTTATTAAGGTAATTAAAACAATCTGACAAGTTAAACTGTGGTTTTAATTTGAAACGCGTAATTGACATTAGACTTGCAATTTTAATTTGAAAGGAGTAAGAGAGTCTGAGTAAGTCTGTACACAGTAATTGAATGCTTTTTAAAAGGCTGATTTACCACATTTCCAAGCTTGGTTTATTAGATTTCAAAGAGTTGCTTAAGTACATAAAACAATCTACTGGCTTTGCTAGTCCAACCCTCAGGGGTTGGAACTGCTGAAGAAAAATCAGGCATATCACATTTGTAAATGCAGCTTAAAATGTTTTAATTCACTAAGTTGTAAACGGAACTAATTAACAGTAAATTGTTTAGGAGATTTTAATCAGTTAAACTTGAGTTAATAAGCCATTAATCAAATAAAAAAGTAAATATTCTTACTTTCATAGAAAAATTACTAGCTTTATAAATAAAGCAATAGTATTTATAAGATGAACTCTAAGGCTTCTAAAATAGTTTTTAAAATAGTTACAATTTTAATAAATTCAATGTTAATTTAGAGCCTTGGGAGCTCCTATTCATGCATAAAATAAAAAAAGGTAAACACTCAACCTGATGTCACTGAGTCGCCAGGCCTTGGTAGTCAGAGCAGATTATCCACAGCATCTGCCCTGGGGGAACTCAGAGTCTAATAAAATGAAAGACATACGTGGCACAAGGGTCCCAGCCCAAGTGAGGGGCCACAGAGAAGCTTCTGTAGCCTTCATAGAGTGCAGCCTTAAACCAAGGACAATCATGGATGTTCTTTACTTTTATTTTGCTTAAAAATTCCAACTCCAGGGTTGTTCCAATTATGCAACATTTTCTCCATCTTACATCTTTATTATTGTTTTTTAAGAAAGGGGGCTGATGGTGAGGGTGGGGGTGTCTCTCTGTGTTGCCCAGGCTGGACTCCTGAGCTCAAGGGATCCTCTCGCCTCAGTCTCCCGAGTAACCGAACTACAGGCGCGCGCCACCGCCTCCGGCTCCACCTACTTTTTTTTTTTTTTTTTTTTTTTGAGACAGAGTCTCGCTTTGTTGCCCGGGCTAGAGTGAGTGCCGTGGCGTCAGCCTAGCTCACAGCAACCTCAAACTCCTAGGCTCAAGCGATCCTTCTGCCTCAGCCTCCCGAGTAGCTGGGACTACAGGCATGCGCCACCATGCCCGGCTATTTTTTTCTATATATTTTTAGTTGTCCAATTAATTTCTTTCTATTTTTAGTAGAGACGGGGTCTCGCTCTTGCTCAGGCTGGTTTCGAACTCCTTCAAACAATCCACCCGCCTCGGCCTCCCAGAGAGCTTCCACCTACTTCTTAATGAAACCACCTCGGCCTGCATTCAAAACTGGTCGACACTGTAGATCTAAGATCCCAGCATCCATCTGCCGTGAGCGTGGGCGAGTAGGGCATTCACTCAGCAGCTGGGCGGAGCCAGGGGAGCAGAATCCCTCTCTCCTAAGCAACAGATGGCAGCGAGGCAGAAAGGCTGCACTTCCCAACACACCCACTAGATGTCCCCAGAGAGGACGAATATAAAACCACTAGGACCAAAGTAGCAGAGTACTAACTTTTTTTTTTTTTTTTCTGAGAGAGAGTCTCGCTGTGTTGCCTGGGCTAGAGTGAGTGCCCTGGCATCAGCCTAGCTCACAGCAACCTCAAACTCCTGGGCTCGAGCGATCCTTCTGCCTCAGCCTCCCGAGTAGCTGGGACTACAGGCATGCGCCACCATGCCCGGCTAATTTTTTCTATATATTTTTAGTTGTCCGATTAATTTCTTTCTATTTTTAGTAGAGACGGGGTCTCGCTCTTGCTCAGGCTGGTCTCGAACTCCTGAGCTCAGGACAATCCGCCCGCCTCAGCCTCCCAGAGCGGAGCCTGGTGGCGTGAGCCACCGCGACCGGCCAAGAGTACTAATTTTTAAAAATAATCTATTTCTGTATGCAAATAAGTACCCGTACGGTGCTAAGACAAAGACTCTGAACTAAAAGAACCTCTGTTAACTCAGTACAAGGGAAACCACACCACTGTTAACACCAAATATGTCAGCCTCCACATGCTAGTTTTGGTTTTAGCATCTGTGGATTAATAAAATGCAAAGATATTTAAAAGCATTGCTTA